>PUFA01000560.1:0-191913 GCA_003508835.1 Eonycteris spelaea
AAAAACAAAATTGATTCACTTAGACCTATGGTTACATCACTATGAGAGTGTAGTGTGACTTGAAAACATATAGATGTTTTACTTGTCTAGATTCATTATGTCTTTAAGAAAATTTTCTTTTAGACTAGGGGTCAGCAAACTTTTTCTGAGAAGGGGCCAGTTAGTAAATGTTTTCAAGCCATGCAGCTGCAACTACTCAACTTTGTCATTGTAGTGCAAAAGCAGCCATAGATCGTACATAAATAAATGGGCATGGCTGTGTTCCATTAAAACTCGATTTGTGAAAAGAGGTGGCAGGCCTTAAATTGTTGGCCCCTGTTTTTGACTGTTATATCTAGGGGAAAAAAACACACACATCAATTATCAAAAAAGAGTGAGGGTTAGTTAATTCCATCCTATAATGCAAGAAGAGTTTGGACTTTGAATAAAAGCTATCTTATGTTGTACATCAGTATTCTTAGAGTCAACAAGTTATCATATTTGTTCAGTATGAAAAAGAATTATAAAGCTCTTTAAGTTAGAATATTATTAAAGGCATCTCAAGTCCATGGACAAGATGTTCAGTTAATTGGATATGGCCTTAGATGTGTATACAATTGAAATATACAAAGATGTCCACAATGCATTCTGGACTGGGGAGAATGAATGTAAGCTTATAGAATAAGACATACAGTATTTATATATAATTGTATGTTTTAGATTTATGTAATATGCATAGAAATAGGAAAAGCCATTGACAATATGCTGGATTGTAGTATTTGAGCCTTATTTTAAGTAAGAATCATCTTTTCAAAATGAGTAAATTATATTAAAATGTGAATCAAGACTTAGAATCTGAACCCTCATAATTGAAGGAGATATATCTGTGTGTGTGTATGTATGTGTGTCTGTAATGTCTTTGCACATATATGTGTATATATATGGTTATCGCATATAGTTTAGTGAAGAAAGTCTGAAAATACACATAGTGTTAGTATTGAATAAAATTGTTCAAAAGCCTAGATTTCCCAAACTAGTAAGCAGTTTATCTGCTTGGGGGCTCTGTAGTTATCTTATTCCTGACACTGATTTATACACAGATAGTATCACTATTATAAAAATTGGAATCCTTTAGAGGCAGATTTCAAGGCATAAATGTGTTTTGCTGCCAGTGAGACATCCTCTGAATATTGTGCGAATGGAGGCTTTTTTTGACTAGTAGGAGGGTGATTTACTGCAGTATGATAGGGGATGCTTGGAGGAATAGTGAGTAGAAAATTGAGTATGAATGAAAGTGGTAAAAGTCTTTAAAACACTTGGTTGCAGTGTCAGCTCAGTCATTTACTAGTTGTGTCACTTCAGAAATGTCAGTTTTCAGGTTTTCAAAACAGGGATAATACCTACCTGCCTTGCAGGATTGCTATGCAGATTAAATGAGGTAACGCCTATAAAGTACCTAGCACGTAATAATATGGTAACTGTTTTTGTATTTTTTGGTACAGTTGGTTATATCTTTGTGTGGAGAGCCCATCTCACTATCTGATATTCTTACATGTTCTTGTTCTATAGCCTTACTTAGAAAATTTTGTCATAATTATGTGCCAAGTCCTCTACTAAGCACTGGGTTTGATGAGCAAAAACAATTATGTTCCCTTTTCTCATGGAACTTATACTCTGGTAGGACAGATAGACATGAACAGACTTATATAAATAAGTATGAAATTGCAGCCTTAACAAGGACTACAAAGGAGAGATATTAGATACGATACAGTAAGGGACATTTGACCTAGAAAAGGGAAGTCAGGGAAAGCTTTCTTGAGAAAGTGATGTTTCAGCAGAGATCTGAAGGATGAGTTTGTATTAACTGGATAAAAAGGGGCAGGAATGTGATTCAAAGCAGAAAAGACAGCGTATGCAAAAGCCTTGTATGAGGAATGGGGAAAATGAGGGGACTGAAAAAGTAGGCCAGTGGGGCTCAAGTGAAGAGAACAGAGAGGAGTTGGTGCACAATGAATCTAAGGAGGTAGGAAATGGTGATGATAAGGAACTTTGTCTTTATTTTAAGGAAGATGGATAGCCATAGAAGCCCTAGGTTGACATGATCAGATTTGCTTTTTGAAAAAATCACTCTGATTTAAAGCAAGAAGAAAGGATTATTGGGGTTAAGGGTAGATGGTGGTAGACCAGTTTTAAAAGTTAGTCACATTAGTTCAGATAAAGAGAAGTTGAGATAAAAGAGAACTGAACAGATTCCAAGAAATGTTTAAGAGATAAAATGGACCGTATTTGGTAATGGAATGGATATATAGTAGAGGGGCCCTGTAAAGGCTAGGTTTCTGGCTGGTGTAACTGGTTATCATTCCAACATACCAGTCACCAAGATGGAGAACATGAGCAGGCAGTGTGTTTTGGTAGAAGAAAGGTCAGATGTTTGGTTTTGGCCATTTGAATCTGAGATGCCTTTGAAATATCCAAGAGAAGAGTAAATATAAGTTGTCTCCATTTCAGTCTTTTTAAAAAATAAAAATCACATTTTTACTGTTTATAAAATATTGTTTGTTACAGAATTTAAGCAATGTAGAAAAGTACAAATTTTAAAATACCACCTTCAGATCCCACTGTGTAGAAATAATAATGTCACTTTTTAGATAAACATAATTTCATGTATCTTTCTGTATATAGATACATGAAAATAACTATATAAGAATGCATTCATATAATATGTGCTGTTTTGAATCAGAAGTATCAAATTTTATTTTAACAGAACAAAAACACTGATGTAAAGAAGAGATTGCTGAACTCTAAATAAATGTTTTTTTTCACCTCAAGAAATATTGTCATTCATTCTTGACTCAAGCTAAAAATCTTGACCCTAACTCTTGAGTTTGGAACTTTAGTTGAAAGTTTAGTTGAAAGAATTTTAGCTTGACCATTCAATTTAGAAGAACTAAGCATTTGTTACTGATACAAGCTCTCCTTTAAGTGAGAATGATTTACTTCCATTAGACTTACTATTCCCATATGCATAAGACTCCAGTAATCTCTACAGATGTGCATAGTCACAATATATGATAAGAATAATTGGGCAGGAAGATATTTTCTCATTACTGACAAAAACCTAATTGTCTCAAGTTTAAATTTCCAAAAATATAACAGATGTCTGACTTTATTTTAGATAGTGAGTAGAAAAGGGTAGGGAGGTGATGTTTATTGAGCACCTATCATATGCCAGGTTCTTTCCCCTGTGCCACACCAAATCATCTTTTTTGTTTCCAAAGAATTATGTAGTGTAGTAAGATGGGCTGTTTGTGGTGCTGAATGAGAGAATGCCTGAGATTGACAGAAGGAAATAAAAATAGAAGAGAAGTGCTAGCATGAGGAAAGAGACACTAAACTGTGAACAGAGATTTAGCAGGGGCTTTGGAATTAGCTGGAATAGTGTTCAAGTCCTCACTTTACTATTAACTTGCTTAGTGTGTTGGGTGTTACCACTTAGTGTATTGGGTGTTACCAATTTTGAGCTTCTGTTTCCTCATCTGAAAATGCCTTCTTTGCAGGGCTGTTATGAGGGTGAAATGAATAAGGTATGTAACTATTCTTAGCATACAGCAAGGTGCTACAAAAATTGTAGCCACTCATAGTAATAATGGGAATAGTAAGCCAAAAAGAATAGGAAGGAATATAGATGGGTAAATGCATTTACCAAATAATCTGATCTTTTGTTTTTATTTTTGTTTTTGTTAGAATACTCCATCTACTATGGGTTACACACCAACGTGGATTTCTTCTCTGTCCCAAATCCGTGGACCTGTCCCAACCTGCCTGCCACAAGGACTCTCACTCCCTTCATTTCCTGGGCCATTATCATCATATGGAATGCCCCATGTTTGTCAGTATAATGCTGTGGGGGGCCAGGGTACCCAGTACAGTGGGTAGGAATTTCAGGAACGCCACAACAGTCTGTAATAATTCCTACCCAACCTGGGGGACCTTTCCAGCCGGGATGAATTTGCAGGCGTTTCCAGTTTCATCAGTGCAGAATCCATCTATGATCCCTCCTGGTCCCAAATGAATCAGAGTAGATGATGAAGAAAAGGGAGATTTTTTTTTTCAGAATTAATATTCAGGATACCTAAGATATCAAACTTTCTTCTTCTTGGGTTCTACCATATAGTCCCTCACTTGAGTTTACTTTCCAGTGTATTTTTGTTGTTCGAATGTAGTGTTTGATATTGCTCGTCATTCAGTAGAACTGTGCAGTTTATACACAGAACACTGCACACGGAAATGTTTTTTCACTTCAAATCCTATCCTATTTGATACTTGATTTTTAAAAAATACCGTTCAGAATGCTTTAATAAGCTCAACTTGAGCATTACCATTTCCAGGACACTTTCCATGTGTTGCTGAAAAGCCCCCATTTTTTACTGCTGTCTGCAGGTGGATGATACTTTGCTTTAAAATGTATAAAAACTATTTAAATTGATATTCCCCGAACGTGGACGAAGTGAGACCCTCCAAGAGCCAGAGTCTTATGGGATTCTTCACATGTTTATCTTAGGTTTACCTTTCACAGAAGGCAGGGTAATGCTGCAGGAAACATTTTGGTGTATAAAATTAGAATAACTTTGTCAACCGATATGGAGAATGAGCCCTTTTTAATGTGATTTTCTTCCCGTCGTCACAGCAGTAGGAGTGAAGCTTTGTTTTAGGTGAGGCGGAAAGAAAGGTAAAAACAGAACTGTAACAGTTCCTTGATTCTGCAGATACTGTAGCTGTTATAAGGATTTCGATAGTAATTCAAAGCAGCTATCTCCTTGTTTCTCATGTGCACACTACATTGTTTTTGAGCATCTGAGAGGCATTGGTTTGGCTTGCATTCTTTTGCAAGGGATATATTGCAGCTGATAGGAGTCTTCTTTGAGGGGAATCTTTGTATTTCCAACAAAGAAGATTCAAGTTACACCTTTATTGATCCATTCTTCGGAAGTGAAATTTACTTGACTCACTAGGTTTTGTAAGTTTTGAGACTTACACATGAAACACTGGCTTTACAGGGTTCTAAGAGATGTGGGGTATACACTGTCCTGCAGTGAAATAGTAGACCCTTAAAGGATACTATTTAAGTTGCCCTTAGTTTTTTTTATTACCATTTTTTTAGTTGTTTTAATTTCTTGTTAGTATCTATAGTGTCTTATTTTAGGTCTTAGATAATTTTGGCAACCTCTTTAGAAATGAGAGAAATCACTGTCAAGTTGCACTTTACTGGGTTTTATCCAGTTTTAGGAGGGGAGGCAATGTCAAGATTTACACTTTTGGTTTTCAAGAAGGTTAACTGTAATAATCTTGAAAGGCTGGTTACAGAGTTACCTAAGGCTCAGTTTGTGAAACTCAAATAGAATTCTTAAATGGTATTTATTGACTACCACATATACATGTTTAAAATACTTCCTTTTCACTCTGAAGATTTCAAGGTCATTTCTGGTACACATTTACCTTAAAGCAAATTCAGTCTATTGGTAAACATTCCAAATTATCACCCAATATTTCTGTTAACAGATTTTCCTCCATATTCTTCTAAAAATTTTGCCCCATGAGCTTGCCAGGTAATTATGAAAACGATGGGTGTACTTTTTTTTTTCTTTGCACAGTCTACTTTGTGACATTCAGTACCCTTTAAAAAAGTGTGTCTTCTGCTTTCCTGAGGGTCACACTCACCATCATGAAGATTCTGTTGCTATCATTTGGGGCATCTAGGGCAGCATTTTGAGAATTGCTGTTAATAAGAGCCAGTTTCTTTTCATAAAACACTTGGGTTCAGATGAGTCTTTCTAAATCTTATGTACAGATTCTTTAAATTTTTTCTCCAGTATTGGTTAGCAAGTTAAAGTGATTTTAGGACATTAGTGTAATCCAAATGCTTGCACTGCAGTGTTTTCCATGTGTACAGAAACAATGTGCCTAAAATCTTTAATTCTTTAAAATTGCTTGTGTTTTATTTTAAGAGTTGGCTTTGTGTAATTACATTGATACTTATAAACCATAAAGGGAAAATACTGCAGGTTTTAAGATTTCTTCATCTGTAGTCACAATCTGTTTAAACAGTGTACCCCAGGATGAAAAAAGCTCCATGGATGACACACAATTACATTTATTAATGGCTGCTCTATATCACATGTCCCACATTTTGCCACCACCTCTGTTTTATGTATAATTCATCATCAGTTTGCCTGCAGACTCTTGCAGTGCCTTGTAATATTTAGAATCTTTTCAGATTTTTTGCTGGAAAGAAAAGTAGTCTTCTAAAGTTTGAAGATGGTGAATAGTGTACTGCTGTCTCCATGCTGACAGCAGTAGTTGGGTTACATATATGTTATGTATACATTATGTATATATAACGTGTAGGTTTAAAAATACAGAAAAGTGACTTTGTGCAGAAACAGTGTTATTCACATCACTGTGGGTTTTTATTTATTTTTTTCCCATTACTTAAATGTTTGATTCAGATTATAGTCACTTTGACTGTAAATATTGGCTAGTTTTCTATCTAGGGGATTTTCATTGTTTCATAATTTTTGCTAAATCATATGATAGTGTTGTTTTCATCCTTGCTGAGGTACTTTTCCTCCCCAGAAATAATTAATTCTTGAGGTAAAGCTCAGAAATTCCCTTCTTACTTAACAAAGAGCCTACTATATAACAAGGGCCTTCTACCAATTTCCAAAAAAAATCAAAAAACAAAACAAAACAAAAAAACAAAACCATACAAACTGTCCTTTTCATTTTCCTTGTTGTAGAAAAGGATTGTATTAAAACATCCTGCTTGTAAAGTTTATTTGGTGGGTAGTCTGTGTGTCCAACCACCATGTTTACTTCTGAACATGCAAGTCTGATGAATAGTATTGTATCTCCATATGTGGCAATGTGAGCATTTCATCATGAAGTACCTGCTGCTATGTTTGTGAAGTTGGGTGTAACATCATAAGAATATGAGACCAATATTGGTGTAAATCTAATGAAAATAACCCTATGTATATTTGTAGCAGTCTTGAATCTGTTTAAGGTAATTTGCTGTAATATAACAAATATCTGTTCTGTTTTTCATCTTTTTCCTGCCAGTTTTATATCAAGCATGAATCCTAATGGTTTAACAGCAAAATCATCTGTGAAAGTTTAAAAGGCACTTTTCCGCTGTGATTTTTGGATTGAGTATAGAGTGTATTGAGTGTACAGAATGATGGGATAATATATCATTTTAGAACCCCAGATTTAATTCAAGTCCAGTTACTTTTGTTTATCTACCTCGTTTTCAGTGCTGTTTTGGGGTGCACAAGTAAATTGCCTGTGAAACTTGCTTTTTTTTTCCTTTTTTTTTTTTTTTGCCTTGATGCTCAGTATTCTTTCAGGTTATAAATCTGGCCTGCCTCCTTGTCCTGGTGCTCTATGAGTTTGAGATAAGAGGGACCATCGTTCTGCTGCCAATCTGTGTTTAAGCGATGAGAGCCATGTGAAATAAGCTTTGGGGATTTGGGGATGGAGCGCAGAGAAATATATCCAGCTGGTGGCAATATAGGACTTAGTTGTAGGAGTTAGTTGTGAAGTAGACAAATGATAAGAAAGTACCTAAATTAGACAGTTCAGTGCCTGTAAATTTGCATCTTTTATTGGAGATGCATTTTTCATTTGTGTGCCTAAAGGGCTATGGGTTGAAATTGCTTTAACTACCACAGTGAAATATTTGACAAATCCTATAGCTGTGGCCTGTCCTTCAGCATATATAGCATACTGCTAGATATTTACAGTGATATTTTGTTACCTTCAAATAGCTATATGCTTTTAGTTGAATTGTAGTTGGTGGTAACTGTTTATCCAATCTCTAAAATTTATTGGTGGCATTGACTTTCTTCTTTGCTGTCTTTTCTGAGTAATGAAAATGATGCATTCCTTTTTCCCCAAAAAAACTCAGCAAATGTTTGTAAACCATATGTTCCTTGTTTCATATGTTCACTGTATGTAACACTACAGAATATTTAAGGGCAGTAAATACTGTATTTCAGGCTTCATGCACAACTACATTCTTGAGGTATATTGGCCATCAGTTTGAGATTCGATTGTTTAATCATTTGGTTCAGAAAAACTTGAGATATTTGAGATGGTTTGCAGGCCATTTTCTATAATAGATTGTTAATTTTTCATTCTGTAGTTTATTACAGACTTGTTTCTCCCCTCTTTGTTTAGAAGATGAACAAGAAGAGGGGGTACATAGAAAAGGCCATTGATTTGGTAAATGTAATTCTGGGATTAAAATTAAAAATTCAAACTGTAAAATGGTGACACTCAAACTCGGTAAACCCTTTGAACGGAAATTACTATGACATTTTTATGGAGCCAAACGCTTTCTGGTCACCCTGGAAATTGTCTTTGTATGTGAAGGATGAACACAAACATTAGTCAGGTTTTGACAGCCAATGTAGGTCGGGGCCTGGGACAGTAACTAGGTTACACTGAAGTTATTTTCAGCTGAGATAGCTACAAGAGTGTACAAATCAACAGCTCCCATTCTGGAAGGTTTTCTTTAAAAACAAACAAACAAACAAACAAACAAACAAACCTCAACAAAAAGGCTACAAGTCAAGCAAGAAGGGAAGAGAGAAACTGGGCTCTTGAGAAAAAATGTGCCAGTGTAAAATATACTCCTAAAAGTGTGCTTGTCATACTTCCAGTTTTGTTTTTTTTTTAAGCAGCATTTCTTTTTCACTGTAACTTAAGGTTTCAGTTTGAGGTTTGTGGTCCAGAACATACCCTCAGCAGAATTAGTGACTGATGGGAAAGTGCAGTTGTTCAAGGTCTGTCATGCTAAATCACTTAAAGCTGTTATTTCTTTGATATGAATATTAAGCATGTAGACCTAGTACAGCATGGGAGTCACTCAGGAAGTTTATGCAGTTAATAAACTTTCATGCATAATTTACTTTGAAGTATGTAGAATTTCAGTCATTTCTTTACATTTAACATTTAGTTGTATATGTGAACTCTCCTTTATTAATTGGGGAATGTAGCATTATATAGAATGTTGTTAAACTTAAACTTAATTTTAATTCTTGACATAAACTTTTTTTTTTTTTTTGATAAACTAAGTGATCTGCCTTTAAGCAGTTGTCTTATTTTGGTTCTTTGAAACTGTGATTTTTTATTTTATTTGATAACCCACATTTTTAGTTTTTTGTTTCCTGGAAATTTTGTTTTGAAACAAAATAAAGGCTGTCTTAAATGAGCATGTTATTTTACTAAAATGCTGTCATAGTCACTGCGGTCATCTGGCTTAAGCTGAGCAAACTAACCAAGCTGTGTTACCTCTTTATTTATAACTCCAACAAATTTTGAGTTGGACCTCTTTTCCACACTTGTCAATGACCAATAATTATCATAGTCACTTTGATTTACTGAGTACCTACTGCATTCGCTAGGCTTTTACCTGTGATATTTTAAATTAACAAAACAATCCTATACATTAGGTCTGTTACTATCTCCACTTTATAGAGAAAATTTAAAATCAGAGAGATTAGAGAATTCACCAAGGTTACACAGCTAGTAAATGGTGAAACCTGGATCCAAACCCAGGTCTGACTTACTCCAAAGCTCATGGGAGAAACCCTAGGCCACACTCTCAGATGTACGCATGAAAACTAATCCAAATACATTTAAAATAAATAGGTTTTCATTGAATTACTAGGATTAGTGTGTACTCTATTTACATATCTTGCATGAGGTAATATCCTGTACTTGTTTCATAACTTCAGTAGAAGTATATGTGGTAAAAGGAAGGATTCAAAATGTCCCCTTTGCACAAACTTAATTAAGGAGTATTTCCTTTCATATTGATAGTGATTTATGTTCCACCTTTAGAAAACAGTGCATTTAGAAATCTCCCCACATCTTTCATTTACTACACTACAGGGACTTAGGAAACTGTCAAATGAGGTCAGATCACTTGTTCGTTTGATAGTTTAGGTAGAAGTATCATACATATTTTTATACAAAAGGCTGTGGAGGAAGAGAAATAGGCCTATCAGAAATATTCAAGATTAGGTAGGGATTTTTTTAAGTGTTTTTAAAAATCTACTACCTTGATTTTTTGGCCCAGGGACTCTGAGGTGTTCTAAGGGAGGATACAGGTACACAGTAGAACAAACATGGGCTTTTTTATTCACAGACCTCTTAAAACCACCATTAGGTGGTTGTATTAAATGAGACATAAAAAGGCAGCTACCCCTGTCCCTAATTTGCTAATTATGCTTACTGTGAGACACCTCTGGTGATTTTCACACTAAACTTGCACTTGGGAAGTCAGGCTGGTTTGGAAATGGGCCCTGATTCTTATTATAGTTAATACAGATACCTTTTGGAGTCCAGCAGACCTGGATTTGTATTTTAGCTTTGCAAACTTGGAAAAATTGCTTAACATTTCAATTTCATTTTCCTTGTCTGTAAAAAGGATAACTGCCTCAGGGGATGTTTTAAGACTAAATGAAAAAGCACATAAAGGGCTTAGCACTATGCCTGGCACATAGTAGGTTTGCTCAAATAATAATGACTGAACAGACCTTACATATGACTGTTTTAAGAGGAAACAGACATAGGTGAATAAACTGAGACTAACCTGTGAGTCAACATGAGGTCTGTAGTTGGAAGAGAGGAGGTGATAGAATAAAGTGAGGTTCAGAGGTGAAAGTGTTCAGGTGTAGGGATAAGACAACATACAACTTATTGTTTAAAGTGTGCCATCATTAATGAGCAGCACTAGATAAAAAGTGAGATGACAGAATTCAGTCTGACTGGAGTTGAAGTAGCTGAAGCAATAGTATTTGGGTAAAAGAAGGTGAGTTTTTTGACAGGAGCTTAAGATAAATGAAGGAGTACAACACAGACAATAGTCTAAATAGAAACAGGACCTTGGGATAGATGTTTGGAAAGGGCTAGCTCACATGCATGATACAAATGAAGAAATAAGCTCAGGAATTTAACCAGCATTTGTAAGGTTTCTCCATTCTCCCTTTCCAGCTCAGAGATTTTCAATCTTGATTGCATATTAAAATCACCTAGGGAGTTATTTTTAAAAATTAGTTTCCTGGTTACACAAAAATGTGAATAACACTACTGAACTGTATATTTAAAAATGGTTAAGACAGTTAATTTTATATGCATTTGATGACAATTTAAAATAGAATTAGTGTCTGGGTCTCATCCCTATAATCAGCTTTGTTTTAAAACCTCCCCAGGTGATATATTAGTATCATATGTATTAGTGTATATTTTATATATACAGGTGGATCATACATATTAAATAACCATGGTTGAGAGCTACCGTCATTTTCTTTACTAATCAAATAACCTCCCTGTTATTAGCCAATTGCTGGTTCAAGAAACTCAAGCAGTATGGCAGCCTCTTAGATCTAATGAATTATTTTCTGTAACCGTATGAGCTGATAGCCTCTCAAACAGATCCCCAAGGATTTGGGCAATAGAGAAAGCTAAGTGGACCCCTTGCAGAAATTGAATAGCCAGTTACTATTTAGGTGGAAGATGTCAAAAGACTGAGTTCACTGTGAATTCTCCATGAAATCTCTTTTTGCTTCTCTCCACCCTTCAAGATAAGAATTAACATTTACAAGGTGCTTACTGGCCAGTTGTTATGCTAAGCACTTTACTACATCATTTAATCTCCACAAGCTTCTGAGGTAAGTCTTGTCACCATCTCCCTTCCAAGCTCCTTGACTGTCTTGAAACTTGCTTTCTCCTAGTGCCCAGCTTTATTCCTGGCATGTAATTTATTCCTGTTGAATAAATTAATGAGTCCCTATTTCATAGATACAATAAGGGATCAAAGGGTTAAGTAACTTGTTAAAGTTATATAGCTAATAGAGTTGAACTGGTATTGGAACCCAGATCTTGGCTCCAAAGCACACACTTTTAACCACTATTTTGTAACATCTACTACCCTCTTCTGCTTTCAGGGCTTTGACCTGTTCTTTCTGCCCTTTCCATGGCCCATGTACAGCCTAAAGTTTCTCCTGTGTGTGTGTCCATACATACATACATACACACATACATACGTTGATTCTTGTGTGTAAGTAATAAAAACCCAATTTGAACAACTTAAGCAGTGGCAGTGTTTCACAAAACCCAGGGATACTGCAGATGGGCTTTAGGAACAAATCAGGTGCTTGCATGTAGCTAGGACTTTTCATCTCTTCAAGCTCGATCCCAAATTCTCTGGAAATGTAAATAATGACCCCATTAAAATTACAATTAAATTATAGAAAAATCAGCCTGAAGACTAGCTGAATATAACTCCTATAACTAAGGATATAAAGAAAAGGCCATATTGAGACTGGTAGTAGGGGTGGGGACATGAAATAGGCTGGCACCACACTGGCATATGACAATTGAACATTGGGAAGGATATCTCAGCTGCAGAGGTCTCCCTGGAAGAGTGAGGGACCCCATCTCCACACCATGGCTCTTCCGCCCAGGGTTCCAGTGCTGGGAAGAGAAGTCCCCACAAATCTGGCCGTGAAAATCCGTACTGTCCATGTGAGATGGAAGGAAGCAGGAAATCCAGACTTTGTCTTAAAGGGCCCATGCACAGACTCACTTGCTTGCAGGCACTGGCCCTGGGCTCTGGAGCAGGGATGGCAGCTCAGAAGGTGTCAGAGACATACAGGGAAAGACTGAGTTGTGTGGCTTTGGGGCAAGGGCTGGAGAGACAGTCACTGTTGTCCCTTTATTGAGCTTTCCTCTTGTGCAGCCTATAGGCGGGCAACATCTTGCCTGTATTGAGCCCTGCCCCCACACAGCCAATACTGAATCTGCATTGGCCTGGTGAGATCCACTCATTCCACCCTGGTGACTTCCTCAAATGCTGCCTCACTCAACTTTCAAATTGTCAAAGGCATATTCATGGCTGGGGAACCATTCCCACCCAGCCCTCTTGGCAAGAAGCTTTTTAAGCTATCAATCTACAGGCCTTGGACCTCGGGCCTCTGGAGACAATTCCAGTGACAGGCAACCAGCCCCGACCAGAGCTGCAGCATTTCTTGAATAAATCCTGGGTGTCTGTAGGTCTGAAGTGGATGGCCGCTAGCCTCAGTGTGATCTGAGACTTTTGTGAGTGGCCACAGGCTCAGCACTGACACCAAATATAAACCTGCTATGGCCATGTGAAATTGCTTACTTACCATGGTAACTCCCTGGGAACCCACCCTACCCAAATTGTGTAGCACCCAAAGGATCTATCAGCTGCTGATCCTTACCGGCAGCTGTTAGGCAGCCATAAGTCTTGGGGTGGCCTGGATCTTTTGCTAAGCTGCCCTAGGCCCAGTACTTCCGGCAGCTGGCTTTGATTCACAGCGTGGCCTCTCCCACTTGCCTCTAGGTCCAGTATAGGCAGTGACCAACTGCATATTGCTTTGTATGTCCTACTAGGTGGCCCTGGGCAGTCACAGGCAGTGGCTGGCTTTGGCCTGCATGGGAACCCCTCCCAAGAGGTCCCAGAACCAACACACCCAGAGGCTGGTGTCACACCACAACAGAGCACCCCTTGATTAGACCCAAAAGCAGCACACCCAAAGGGTGGTCTCAAAAGGCACAAGAACCCACTGGGGCAAATCCCACTCCATGGGGTCAGCCTCCACACAGCAGCTCATCACCTGTGGGCGTGGCCAATCCTCATGGCCAGTCAGACTGAGAATTGATACCATCCACTAATGTGCTAACAGCAATAAAGGCTTAACTAGAACAGAAGGGCACATAACCCACACAAGGAATACTCCTGGAGAAACCAGCATAAGTGATCAGGAAGACTATACCAGGGGATGCACAGGGCACCTACTACACAAGGCCAACTGACCAAGACTGGGAGATGCAGCAATTCTATCGAATACATAGATAGAAACAAAGATAGAGAGGCAGCCAAAATGAGAAAGCAAAGAAATCTGTCCAAAATGAAAGAACAGTAGAAAACTGCAAAATAGAACTAAATGAAATAGAGGCAAGCAACCTACCAGATACAGAGTTCAAAACACTGGATAAAAATGCTCAATGAACTTAGGGATGAATAGATGAACTCAGTGAGAACTTCAGCAAAAAGATAGTAAGCATATAAAAAAGGACATAGAAACCATAAAAAAGAACCAGTCAGAAATGGAAAACAACAATAACTGAAATAAAGAATACACTAGAAGGAATCAACAATAGATTAGATGAAGCAGAAAACTGAATCAGCGATTTGAAGACAAGGTAGCAGAAAACACCCAATTGGAACAGCAAAAAGAAAAAAGAAAAAAAATGAGCAAAGGTTAAGGAACCTCTGGGACCACATCAAGCATCCCAACATTCACAACATAGGGTACCAGAGGAGGAGAGAGAGAGAGAGAACAAGGGATTGAAACCTATTTGAAGAAATAATGATGAAAAACATTCCTACCCCGGCAAAAGAGACATACAAGACCAGGAAGCGTGGAGTCCTAAAGAAGATAAACCCAAATAGGCATATAACAAGACATCATAATTAAAATGCCAAAGATTAATGAATGACAGGAGAGAAACCTAAAAGCAAGAGAAAGGCAGCTAGTTACTATTAAAGGAGCTCTCATAAGAATGTCAGCTGATTTCAGAACAGAAACTTTGCAAGCCAGAAGAGATCGGCACGAAATATTCAAAGTGATTAAAAGTAAATACCTACAACAAAGACTACTCTATCCAGCAAGGTTATTAATTACAAGTGAAGGAGAGATACAGGGTTTTCTCAAAAGGAAAAAGCTAATGGAATTCATCACCACCAAACCAGTATTAGAAGAAATATCAAAGGGACTTCTTAAGAAGAAGAGGGGAGAAAAGCCCCATAAAATGAATAATTCAATGGCAACAACTATGCACCTATCAGTAATCACTTTAAATGTAAATGGATTAAATGCTCCAATCAAATGACAGGATAACTGAATGGATAAGAAAAAAAGACCAATGATACACGGGTTGTCTACATGAGACCCACTTCATACTGAAAGATACACACAGACTGAAATAAAGGGATGAAGAAAGATATTTCATGCAATGGAAGTGAAAAGATAAGCTGAGGCAGCAATACTTATGTTAAACAAAATAGACTTTAAAACAAAGGGTATAATAAGAGCCTAAGAAGGACATAACATAATGATAAAGGAATCAATCCAACAACAGGACATAACTCTAATAATATTGAGGCTCCCAACATAGGAGCACCTACATATATAAAGGAAATATCGACTGACAGAAAAGGAGAGATCGACAGAAATACAGTCATAGTAGGGACTTAAACTCCCCATTGACAACAGTGGATAGATCTTCCAGACAAAAAATCAACAAGAAATGACACACTAGACCAGATGGATTTAACTGATACTTTTAGAGCATTTCACCCCAAAGCAGCAGAATATTACATTCTTTTCAAGTACACAGAAAACATTTTCCAAGATAGACCACATATTAGCCCAGAAAAGAACACTGAAATCATATCAAGTATCTTTCTCCAACCACAATGGTAAGAAACTAGAAATTAGTTATAAGAAAAAATCCTGGAAAATACACAAACACATGGAGGCTAAATAACATGCTATTAAACAATAAATGGGTTAACAGTAACATCAAGGAAGAATTCAAAAGATACCTTGAGACAAATGAAAATGAAAATACAATGACTCAAAATCTATGGGACACAGAGAAAGCAGTTCTAAAAGGCAAATTTATAGCAATACAGGCCTACATCAAGAAACAAACAAAAATCTCAAATAAACAATTTAAAAGAACTAGAAAAAGAACAGCAAACAAAGCCCAAAGTGAATAAAAGTAAGGACATAATAAAAATCAGCGTGGAAATAAACAAAATAGAGTCTAAAAAAAAACAATATAAAAGATCAATGAAACCAAGAGTCGGTTCTTTAAAGAGATAAACAAAACTGATAAACCATTAAACAGACTCATTAAGAAAAACAGAGGACTCAAATGAATAAAATCAGAAATGAAAGAGAAGTGACAAATGACACCATAGAAATACCAAGGATTGTAAGAAAATATTATGAACAATTATATTCCAACAAATTGGACAATGTGGAAGAAATGGATACATTCTTAGAGACATACAATCTTCCAAGACTGAGTCAAGAAGAAATAAAAAAATCTTACCAGATGATCACTATTAATGAAGTCGAATCACTAATCAAAAAAATCCCAAGAAATAAAAATAGGTGAATTTTACCAAACATGTAAAGAAGAATTATCACCTATCCTTCTTAAGCTATTCCAAACAATTCAAGAAGATAGAAGGCTCCAAGAACATTTTATGAAGACACGGTCACCCCAATTCAAAAACCAAAGACAAAAAAAAGAGTAAATTAAAGGCTGACATCCCTGATGAACACAGATGCAAAAATTCTCAACAAAATATTAGCAAACCAAATCCAGCAATATATTAAAAAGACCATACACCATGATCAACTGGGTTTTATTCCTGGGATACAAGGTTGGTTCAATATTTGTAAATGATACACAACATTAACAAACTGAAAGAATCATATTATTATATCAACAGAAGTAGGTTGATAAAATCTAGCATCTATTTATAATAAAAACTCTCAGCAAAATGGAAATGGAGGGAACATACCTCAATATAATAAAGGCCATATATGACAAACCCACAGTTAACATCATACCCAACAGTGAAGCTAAAAGCATTTTCCTTAAGATCAGAAACAAGATAAGCACGTGCACTTTTATTACTTATTCAACAGTGTATTGGAAGTCCTAGCCACAGCAATCAGACAAGAAAGAGAAATAAAAGCCATCCAAATTAGAAAGGAAGAAGTAAAACTGTCATTGTTTGCAGATGACATGATGGTATAAAGAGAGAACCCTAAAGATTCCACCAAAACCTGTTAGACTTCATAAATAAATTCAGTAAAGTAGCAGGATACAAAATTCATATTCAAAATCAGTTGTATTTTATATACCAATGATAAACTAGCAGAAAAGAAATTAAGAAAACAATCCTATTTACAATTGCATCAAACGCAATAAAATACCTAGGAATAAATTAAACCAAGGAAGTAAAAGACCAGTACTCAGAAAATTATAGGTCATTGAAGAAAGAAACTGAAGAAGATACAAATGAATGGAGGCGTATATCATGCTCATGGATAGAAAGAATTAAATAGTTAAAATGTCCATACTACCAAAAGCAATCTATAGATTCAATGCAATTCCTATCAAAATACCAATGCCACTTTTCGCAGAACTAGAACAAACAATCCAAAAATTTATATGGAAACATTAAAGACCTCGAATAGCCACAGTAATCTTGAGAAAGGAGAACAAGTTGGAGGTATCACACTACCTGATGTAAAACTATAGTACAAAGCTATAGTGATAAAATCAGTATGGTACTGGCATAAAAACAGACACATAATAGATCAATGGAACAGAACAGAGAGCCCAGAAATAAATTCAAACCTACATGGTCATTTAATCTATGACAAAGGTGGCAAGAATATGCAATGGAATAAAGACAGTCTCTTCAATAAATGGTGTTGGAAAAACTGGACAGATACAGGCAAAAACAAAAAAAACTGGACCACCATCTTATACCATATACAGGAATAAACCAAAAAGGATTAAAGACTTAAATGTAAGATCCGAAACTGTAAAACTCCTAGAAAACGTAGACATTAAACTCTGACAATGCTCTTAGCAATATTTTTTTCTGATATCTTCTCAGGCAAGAGAAACAAAAGGTAAACAAATGAGACTACATAAAACTAAAAGGTTTTTGCACATCAACAAAACAAAAGACAAACTACTGAATTGGAGAAGATACATGCCTATGATACATCTGATAATGGGTTAATATCCAAAATTTATAAACAATTCATACAACTCAACAACAAAAAAACAAAATCCAATTAAAAATGAGCAAAAGATCTGAATAGACATTTCTCTGAAGAGGATGGCCAATAAACACATGAAAAGATGCTCAATGTCACTACTCATCAGAGAAATGCAAATTAAAACCACAATGAAATATCGCCTTGCACCTGTCACAACAGCGATCATCAATAAATCAAAAAACAAGTGTTGGCAAGAATGTGGAGAAAAAGGAACCTGTGTGCATTCTTGGTAGGATTGCAAATTGGTACAGTCACTATGGAAAACAGTTTTGAGATTCTTCAAAAATTTAACACTATAACTACCTTATGACTCAGCAATCCCACTTCTGGATATTAATCCAAAGAAAACCAGAACCCAAATTCAAAAAGATATATATACCCCTACGTTTCCTGTAGTGATATTTAATACAATAGCCAAGGTATGGAAGCAACCTAAGTGCCCATCAATAGGTGATTGGATAAAGAAATTATGGTACATATATAAAATGGAATATTTCTCAGCCATAAAAAAAAAATGAAATCCTACCATTTGCAATGACATGGATGGACCTAGAGGTTATTATGCTGAGTGAAATAAGTCAGACAGAGAAAGACAAATACCATATCATTCCACTTCTACATGAAATCTGAAGAACAAAATAAATGAACAAACAAAACGAAAACAGACTCAGATATAGAGAACAAACTGGTGATTGCTAGATGGGAAGGGTTGGGAGCCTGGGTGAAAAAGAGGAAGGGTAGTTATAACACAGTTACGGAGATGTAAAGTACAGCATGGGAAATATAGTCAATATAATTGTAAAAACTATGTATAGTGCCAGGTGGGTACTAATCTGGGGGATCACTTCATAAATTATATAAATGCCTAAGCACTATGCTGTACAACTGAAACTCATATAAACTAATACTAAATGTCAGCTCTAATTAAAATATAAGAAAATAGTCATGGGGATGGAAAGTATAGCATAGGGTATATAGTCAATAATATTGTAATAACTACGTATGGTATTGGATGGGTTCTATATTTATCAAAGTGATAACTTTGTAAGTTATATAAATGTCTAATCACTGTTATACACCTGAAACTAATATAACATTGTATGTCAACTGGAATTGAAAAATAAAGTTTATGAAAAAAAGTAATCATCAGGAAGCCTAGGGCCTTTGTATCCCCCTTGAGAGGATAGACTCCTAACCTCAATAATTGTAGCTAGCAGACACAGCTGGCCTAATTGCACTTACAGAGACCAATCCTTTGCAATTTTTCACTTCCTGGACTCTACTGAGCCCCTGCTTACTCCTTTCCTTCTTTTAAAATACCCAGTTGCCTGTGCACAAATGGGAATGGGGCTCAGCTCTTTCCCCTCCTGGCAGTAGTGACTGAATAAAATCTGTTTTCACTGGCTTTGTGTATCTTTGATACTACTTAAATCTGTATTGCTGGCCCCACCCCTAGAGTTTGATCCTGGAGGTCTGGGCTGAGGCCTGAGAACTGACATTTCTAATAGTTTGTAGGTGATGCTGAAACGCTGGTCCAGGGAGAACCAGTGCCCTGGCTCATGGACTTTATTCACTGGATATGATTTTCTAGTGATATAGCTTTCTCAAAACCTCATTTGACTGCCTATATATTTCTTTAGAGGGGACTCAGAATGCTAATAATAAGCGCCAAGAATCTTGTCAAGTTTAGCTCTTTGAATCTTCAAATCTGTTAAAGGGAATAAAATGGCTCATCTTGTTGCAGCCTGTATTTCTTAGCACTCTACCTAAGGATTTGGCTCATTCTCCCTGGCATTCTGCTCAATGTCTTCAGCTTGAAGCTTGGACAGGAAATAACAGGCTGAGTTCAAGGCTATGAAGCCTCTTTTTTCTGATCTGCTCTGGGAATGTTACACTTACCCCCTCTTCATTGCATTCTAGCTGAATGTATTCACAGAGTGAGACATCGTCACATTTGGGGGTGTTGGAGAACAAGGGATACCATGGAGGCTTATACAGATAACCTCATTCCAATTGCCTAGATGCCAACTTCCTAATCAGTAAAACACTTTTATATTAAATTTATTAGGGTGATGTTGATTAATAAAATTATATGGGTTTCAAGTATATAATTCTATAATACATTATCTGTATATTGTATTGTGTTCACCGCCCAAAGTTAAATCTCCTTCTGTCACCATGTATTTGACCCCCTTTATCCTTTTCTACCTACCCCACTTCAGTGATACACTTTAAGTGAGAGTTCTACTATAAGTCAGTAACACCCATGATTATCTGATCCTCGGCAACTGCAGAGCTCTTAATACAGGCACAAGCTCTGCTCTGTTTTGAGTGCCAGGAGCAATAAGCAACTGCTTCACTGCCAAATAACATAGAATGCCAACTTCCCATTAACTGATATGGGATATCACCAATCTCTGCCAGTTCCATATTTTAGGGTCTCTAATTTGCCACACACCATTTCTGGTACCAGTTCCTAAATTATTATTATTATTATTATTATTATTATTAATTATCATCATTAATTATTTGGTCATAAGTAGTTTCTAACCCAACTGTGTCTTAAACAAAACTAATAAGGATATTGGTTTGCCTCAGAGAAACCAAGGGCAAGAATGCCTCAGGAACAATCTAGAACCTGAGACTAAAACAATGAAGACTCCCTATCTCTTGTCTCTGCTCTGAGAGTATGCATTTTTCTTCTTTTTCTGCAGATCAGCATCTGTTCCTTCTGACAGCTTACACGTTTTACACTTAGAGGAAAATTGATCTCTCCGATCCAATTCCAAATTTCTAGGGAATGAGATTCTGATTGACTCAGCTTGGTTTAATTGTCCACCTGTGACCCAGTCAGCCATGTGTACAGGAACATGACAGCTTTTTCTATACTCTGTAAATTGGGGATGGATTAATTCCTAGAAAAGGAGGGCTGAACAGACAATCCAATAGGTATCCATTATACTAGAAAATCTCTATTCCTTCCCTTCTTCATCCCTTCAAGCCACTACTCTCTTCTTCCACTGCTAGTTTTCAAAAGAGTTATCTATGTGCACTGCTTTGCCATCTACTTACTCTGCCAATCTGGCTTGTTCTATCGCCACTATTCTTTTATGATAAACTCCTTTATGGAGCTTGAAGCTTTTTCGGCTTTTGCATCCTGTTAGACTGTTCTCAGACTTCATTCATCTTGACCACTCGTAAGTTCTGCACATCTGGGTTCTAACTCTGCCTGCAATTCTCCCACCTCTCATTAAGTTCCAAACCTGATCTGCTACTACTCACTGTTACAAATCTTTTTTTTCTGCCCTTATCCTGCTGAGTGGGCCCTAAAAGCCAGTCAGAAGACTGGTGTAGCTACATCAGAATCAACTGAGGAGCATGCTGAAAATATTTTTACAAAATTATAATTCCGTACGTCAGGAATTGTATTCCTTACGATTATTTTGCTAGAGCTCCGTGACAGATTGATTCACAGTGAGGTTTGAAAACAGAGATCCTAACCATAGGACACTGTAGCTCAGTGCATACCAGAAAGGTACGACTTGTTTGTGTTGGTGCTTATCTCCCTGACTAAGGAGATCTTGAGGACAAAGGAGACTTATGTTTTCCTCTGCATTGCCTTGAGCCAATAACGTAAGTTTCCCATTCATAAATTAAGACCAAGAACTCTTCTTCGAAGAATTGCAGTAGCTAAAGTTAAGTGGCGGTTATTAATGTTGGCGGTTATTAATTTCATCTTCCATAAGTGTCCTTTCTCATTCATTAAAAGCTACACATATTATATTTGCCCCTTGAAAGGAACATTACCCCTCCTGGAGAATTTTAGCATACTTTCACTGGATTAAATTAATCTACTTCCTTTCCCATGATACACCACTTTTCCCCCAAAACTCCTTTTTCTGAGAAAGGCAGTAAATAGCCTGAAGCAATTCGGTGAACGCCAGGAATTGGAGTGCAAATACTAAATACATGATTACCACGCCCCGCCATTTGTGACCCTGCGAGCGCAAGGGCTGACAGCAGTGGTAATCGTGTTCTTCGACTGTAGCACAAGGCCACAGAGAAGACTACTACTCCCATGATGCCCTCTCGGTCCCGCCCCGTTCCCCCTCCTTCAACTAGAAAGCGTGTACCATCGAGAAGACGAGGCAACATGGCTCCCGGAGGTGGACGGAAGAGGCTTCACCACTTCTGAAACGGTGAACGGCGGACGGAGAGGAAAAAAAGAAGTGACTAGAACCCGTCGTCGCTTTAATCCTCTCAGCCTCTCCTAAATCCGGTCGGCCTCACCCCCTCCTCTTCACCCCAATCCAATCTGTGGTCTCCTCCCCTCCCCGCCCTCACTCCCTCGCTTGCTCACCCCTCCCCTCGGGAACCCTTTTCCCGCCCCCTTTGCCCCCAGCTTCGCGCCCAGACCGTCGCCTAGCTTGTTCGCGCAGCCGCCGTCTCGTCTGCCCGCCGACGAAGCATGGGCGTACAGGGCTTCCAAGAGTTCCTGGAGAAGCGCTGTCCCGGGGCTGTGGTGCCCGTGGACCTCCTCAAACTTGCGCGCACGGTCTCGCGCCAGCAGCAACAGCACCAGCATCGGCAGCTGCCACCTTCGGCAGCCCTAGCGCCCGGGGGTCCCCGCACCGCCCGGGGCTCCGCTCCTCAGCAGTCGCCGCTTCCTCCCGTTGCCTTGGGTGCCTACTCCGGGGGCGCGGGGCCGACTCGCCAACATCACCCCGCTCACCACTTCAGCCACCACGGCCAGGCACATCCCGGGCTACACCCGCCGCCGCCGCCGCTGCCGCCGCCCGCTCCGCTTCCCGGGGCTCGGGTGCTGGTAGACGCAGGCTCGGCGCTGCCGCGGCTTTATGGTGGCTACCAGACGGATTGGGTGTGTGGCGGCCAATGGAACGCCATGCTGGGCTACTTGTCAGCGCTGTGCCAGGCTTGTGCCTATCCCGGCGGCGACGGCCTGGAGCTGGTGGTCATGTTCCCCGGGGGCCTGGGCAAGGACGGCTGGCCGAGTGGGGCCGTCGGTGCCAGGCCGAGCGGCAGACAGCGCAACTGATCGTGGGACACGTGGGCAACAAGGGCACCCCTCCTCCACGGGCCTGGTTCCTGCCACCGGCCTGCCTGAGCCACTGCGTGAGGCTAGCACTCATCCGCTTCCGGGTCAAGGTGAGGGAGGGGCCGGATCTTTAATAATAAGCCCCACACCTATTCCCTCCCAACTAAACACCTAACCACCACCCACCCACTTACCTGCTTCCCTTCCCACTCACCGCCCGATCAGCTAACCCACTTGCCTAACTACCCTGGATCATTTTATCCATCTACCAACCCCTTCATCCCACCCCCCTACCGATTCTCTCACTTTCCTAACCACATCACCATGTCATCCCAATAACTCCCTTTACCTTCCACTTACCCAGTTGTGTCCAGAGGGTTTAGCAGAATTTCTTTTGTAGCCCCATGTTTTTCCTACTGTCTTCTGCTTCAAGCTGAAATGCCTTTTTCCATTTTTTTTTGTTTTCTATTGCCTCTTTGCAGCCTTGCAGCAAATCCGTTCAACAGATGTTAATTGAACTCCTCCTTTCTTCTACAAGGTTTTTTCCCATTTTGACCAAGTGCTTTTTTATACCTTTGTCCATTCAACCTTTATCATTTCAACATGTTTCTGCCTCCTCCTGCCTTAGCCTGAACACGCAAACAAAAAACCCCCTGATTCAGTTACTGTTCAACAAGTATTAAGCCAGTGAGAGTAAGAGATTTGTAACGACATGTGAAGCATGGTCCTGCCCTCGGACAATCAAATATATACACATGAAACGTTTGTTTAATGGTATAAATGTGTATATGATTATGCTTTACGGTACAGATTGTAAGTACGTTACCTGTTCTTTGTGTGTGTCGGGGGAGAAATCTAGGCTAAAATGGTTAGGGGAGGCTTCCTTGAAGAAGTTGGACCTCATTTGGGTCTTCAAGGATGGGTTGGACTTGGTTATGGGTTTGGGAGGAAGCTGCTTTAAGTGGGAGAAAGAAAATGAGCAAAAGCAAAAAGAAATAGCAAGCATGTGAAGCCCGAGGGAAGTTAAGTCCAATCTCCACATGTAGTTGATCACTGCATATGGGGCCTGGGGAAGAGCTTGGCAGCATCCCCAGTTCTTGGCACCAATGCTGTTGCTCTGTTGCTTTCCCATACTCTTAGGTTTCAAGTTCCTACGTGTGGGGAATAGCAAGGCTTGAGAAGTAAAGGAGGTGGGCAAGAAAATGAAAAGTAGTTCAGGGTTGAGTAAGACAAAACCTCAAACCCATTCCCAACCAAGGCTCTTGGAGATGTGCTCACAGTCAAAAGGGAGGACAGGGAATTGTGGGACTCATAAACTAAAGAAATGGTTCTGCAGGAAGTAATGAAAGAAATCTCAGAATGAAAGACCTGCATTGAGAAGTTTGCAGTGGTGACTAGAGTTCAGTCATGCTAGGCCCCTTGTCCAGCATCAAATCTGTGCCTAAGCTGGGTAGATTATAGTTGCCTTTGAATAATAAAAAAATTCAGCAATGAGCTATGTCTGACATACACAGTAGAAAAAAATAATTTAACGACACTCATTTTGCTTGCCTTCTTGACTGAAAATTTTTCAGTAGATTCATTCATGGCCATTCTTTTCACTTTGTTTTTACTGCTACCACACAAGGTTAAAGGACTTTTTACCTCATTGTCATTATTAACCTGGTTGCTGGCAACAATGGCTAACATTGATAAAAACACCATGTGCCAGGTCTAATCTATGTGCTTGAACAAAACTCATTTGATCCTCACAGTAACCTGTGAAGCAGTATTGTTTTCCAAATGAGGAAACAGGTACGAGAGAATTAGAAACTTACTCAAAGTCATGCAGCAATAAATGGTAGAGCTGGGATTCTGGGATTCATGCCCAGGCAGTCAGGCTCCAAAGCCCATGCTCTTTTTTAACAACAGTGCTCTCTAAGAGGAATCTTTGTAAAGTGCCAATGTGATTAGATCATCCACACTAGGCTAAAATCTTCCCTGGCTCCTGGGTAAAGACAGGTGTGGGTCGTTCATTTATATTATTCATTTATCGAGAGCTTGCTATAGGTTAGTTGCTGTGCTGGTTGTTGAGGGAACAGAGGTAAATAAGGGGATTCCTGCCCTCAAGGTCAGAGTTTAGTGAGAGAGCCAGACTGAAAAGAACGTTGCAGTTGCTATGAGCTAATTGCAAATGATGAAAACTATGGCCCTTATGGGAGACATGGTTAATTCTTTTCTTTTTTTTTTAACGTCTGCAGCACCTGATATTCCTAGGTGGTCTCCCGTCCAAGTACTAACCAGGTCCAACCCTGCTTAGCTTCCGAGATCAGACAAGATTGGGCACGTTCACGGTGGCATGGCCATAGATGAGACATGGTTAATTCTGGGTGAGGGTGTGAAAGTTGTGGAAGGCTTTGCAGATTGTCACTGAGCCTTGAAGGGAAGGGACTGGGAAGAATAGGTCACATAGTAGACAAGGTGTGTGGAGACCAGAAATGGCCTCCTGTGAGCTCTGAATAGATATTGATTGGAGGTTAGCAGGAGAGTTGAAAACTGAACATGGGTTTGTGGATTCCAAACTTTTTGGTTCATGCACCCCATCAGTCAAAAGTTTTGAGAAGCAACGCTAATATGGCTTACTTGAATTGAAATTCTTCACCACACATAGTCTCATTTTTTTAATTCCAGAAGTTCATCAAAAAATCAGATGGTTGGATGTGTGGGAAAGGAAATATAGTAAAAATGGTAGAATCTTGGTGATGGATATTAATGTGTTCACTATAACATTATTTCAACTTTGCCATATGTTTTAAGATTTCATCATAAAATGTTTGGGGGTGGGGTGTGTGCGGAATTCCCAGCAGTCCTCTTTTAGTCCTAAGAACCACCATTTGGGGAATATATAAATCTTATTCCCCATGCTAGATTATAAACAAACTTTGATCTTTTTGTATTTTCCATAGCATCTTGTAATTTTAGGTGCCGTGTACATTTTTTTCCTGAATGACTAGGTCTGTGATCTTAAGAGAAAGGAATGTAGAAATGACTTAAGGTACATGGTGTGGCTCTTAATATAGTAGATGTAAGACTGGCTCCAAAAATTGCATATGTAAAGTATTTGTAGGTGTATCAGTGATTGAAATTCTTTCTTGTTGGTTCTGGTCAGTGATTTTTGTTGTTATTGTTATGGAGAACTTTTCTAGTTCATAGCACAGAGTTGAAAGGTATTGGTTAATAACTGATTATGATATGCCTTTTCAGAGGAGTTTTCCACTATCTTGAAGATAACAGTTTTTCACTTGGATGATCTATATGCCTACCATTTCTTTTGACTGAAATGCCAGTGCTTCAGAACAAAACCCACTACTGCATTTTTCCTCTTGTTTTGGTTTTTAGACTAGGCCACAAGATAGGCCTTTATTCCAATCTCATTTTCATTTGTGATAGAGAAAATATAGGTGGAGGGAGTAAATAAAAAATAATTTTCTTTGTTGTCTGTTTAGCTTAGACAAGGCAGGATTTCCCATGAAAAGATTCAGTATATGTTATTGGGATGAATTTTATCCTTTAGTTGGTTTAATTTGTATATTCTACAAACCTTTTTCACTGCTAATCACCAGTAGCAGGAAAAATTTAAGTAAACTCACAAATTGCTACCCTGATCTCTCCCTGAATATCTCAGAAGTAGAGCAACCTAAAACACTTTTAGAATGATTTGGGAGATGATGTGGGGTAGTTAAGGGGATGAATGCTTTGTTTAATGGTTGACATATTAGGGAAAAAAAAGATAATCACATCAAACCCATCAAAACCCATCAAAACCATTTTACATCTATAATTCTTTAGAATGGGGCCAATTAAAAACGAGTTGATTCGAAGAAACGTATTAAGGTGCAGTACTTTGATGTAGCAGAAATCATATTGGTGGTACATAAATGACCAAAGTTGAGAAGTCCAAGCAAGAGCTGATGTCATTTTGTGCTTTTGTTCTCTAGAATACAGTATAGCAATGGCTGCTGTGCCTCCTGATGATAATACTCATAGATACATCCTGAAAAGTCAATGATTCTTCTAGGTGCTCTAGTGGTAGAAAAAATCATAGTAGTAATTTTTACTATTTCTTGAGCACCAAGTTATATATAAAGTGCTTTTTAAATATCGTGTTTAATCCTTACAAGCTTGCAGGAATGCCTGGTATTCTTTCCATTTAAACAGTTGAAATAACTAAGGTGCAAAGAGGTGAAATGATTTTTTTTTTTTTGGTCTAGACGGGTAGTAAGTGGTGGATAAAAATCCTTGTTCTGGGTCTGTATTGTTCAAAGGCTCTTGCCATAATCCCACCACACTGTTTGCTTTGTTTTGTACATTCCGGTAACAATGTATACTTTTATTGGCCGGGTAATATGCATAAATATATGAAGAAAAACAGTAATAAGCATTGAGCACTTAGTTTGTACTAGCACTGCTAAATGTTCAATACTGCCAGTACAAGGCAAATGTTATAAAACTAAGTACTGAGTGAGTCATAGAGTGATATTACAGGAATTCAAATATAACAGTCTCTTTTCTGCATTTTCTGTCTCTCTCTCTGGTTTCTTTCACTTACAGCATACACAAGAACCTTTAAAAAACAAAAACTTTCCCTTTGTAATTCCCTTAAAACCATTATCCTTATCCTTGTACTTCCCTTTTAACCATTATTTTTGAAAAAAAAGAAGACTAGTAATTCCCATTCCCTAGCCTTTTGCCACTTGCTATCTGAGTTGCCATTTGAAGCTGCCAAGTCCATTTCCATTCTTACCCTTTTGCGGTCCACTTGAAAAAATTGACAGTATTGAGCCATTTTTTCCTTGAATTTCTTTCCTTGGATTCCATAATGCTACTCACTTCAGAGTCTCCTTATAAGTCTCTAGTTTTTTTTCCTTACCTAAGTTATTTCTCCTCCTCTGCCTGCTTTCTTAAGCATTGGTGTCTCAAGGCTTCTGTCCTACCGATATTCTTCTATTCATTTCCTGAGCAATCTCATCTATTATTATGGCTTTAAATATTAACTACATTCTGATGATTCTCTAGAGCACTTTCTCTACCCCCAACTTCTCTCATGAGCTTTTGACACATCTTTTCAGCCCTCTACTACTTGATGTCATATAGATCACTTAAACTAAAAATATCCAAGATGGAACTCAATATTTTTTCCCAAAGCTTGTCCTACTTCAGTATTCTCTTTTTCTATGAATGTTGTCTTTCATCCATTTCAAACCAGAAACTGCAAAGTTCTCAATTCTTCATTCTCCTATCCCTTTACAAATCCTCTTGGTCACAAAATCCTGTCATTTCTACCTCAAAAATATCTCAAGTCCAGCCACTTCCACCCCTATTGCCTTAGTTCAGGCTGCCATCAACAAAACAAAAAAGCTACCTACCTAACAGGAGAAGATATTTGCAAATGATATCCCCGACAAGGGGCTAATATCCAAAGTGTATAAAGGACTCACATAACAACAACAAAAGAGACAAACAATCTGATTAAAAAATAGGCAGAGGACCTGATAGACACTTTTCCAAGGAAGACATACAAGTGGCCAACAGACACATGAAAAGATGTTCAACATCACTAATCATCAGGGAAATGCATATCAAAACCACAATGTCATACTACCTCACAACTGTTAACATGGCTATTATCAAAAAGACAAGAAATAATAAGTGTTAGAGAGAATGTGGAGGAAAGGGAACCCTTGCACACTGCTGGTGGGGAATGTAAATTGGTACAGCCACTACAGAAAATTAAGAATAGAACTACCATTGATCCAGCAATTCCTCTTCTGAGTATTTAACCACCATCATTTCTTATCTGAACCATGAAATAGCCTCAACTCATTTCTTTACCGCTCTGGACTATAGTCCATCTTCCACACTGCTGTCAGATACCATCCTGAAAACCAAAGCTGACTTTGTTGTGCATAAAAATACCCCTGCTACCTTTTGCCTAACCTACCAAGTCCAGACTTCTCATCATGGCATACAGTGCCTTTCAGTCTGATCTCAAACTCTTAACCAGCCTTACTTAACCTCTGCCCACACCTGTTCTAAGCATTGGAATGTCCCAACCATTTTGAACTTTTTTAGTTTTCTAGACACACCATGTCTTCTCGCATAGTGCTTTTCTTATGTACTCTCACACTTACATAGCAAATTCCTACTTATTCCTGCTTAAAGGTTATCTCTTTGAAATCTTTTCCCAAGCAAGGTAAATGGTACCTTCTTTTGTGCTACCAGAGTGTTCTTTTCTTACCTCTCATATTTTTTCTATCATAGTATTTCATATCACATTATAATTCTCTTTTTCCTCCATGCTGTACATTATATCCCTAGAATTTATTTATCTTACAACTGGAAGTTTGTATGTAATTCTTTTTTAATTGCGTTCAAAGCAGGCAGGGGTTTCCTCTAGGGCTTGACATATTATATACAGTAATGGTTGTTGAGAGAGGTTGTTTGACTAACTTAGAGGGCTTTAAAGATCAAGATAAGAAAGAATTTAAGACAAGTGTTTTATAATGTTATATGTTAATTCCATGTATATCAACTCAGATCCAAACAGAATTGCCAGGCTGTGTTAAGTCTAAGTTTTGTAGCTGCTTAGCAATGCATTTTATAGAATAACTTCTCCCTTGGTGATAGTAATAATAGCTACCACATGCGCTGGGTACCTTATATAGATTCATTATATCATTTAATCCTCACAACCACCCCTCAGGATATGTATCCATCTCCATTTTTTAATATCTAAATTATAGGCTCAGCATAGTCACTGGCCTAAAATTGTGCGACTACAATGTGGTTGAATCAAAATGTGAACCTGAATATATTTGACACCAAAACCCTTCATCTTTAACATCTCAAAACAGCATAGTTGTAGTTTAATAACTTTTTCAGAATACTTTTCTTATATTCAGTTTGCATAGCATAATGGCTAAGAACACAGACCTTGGAGCCAGACTGCCTGGGTATAAATCCTTGTTCTACTTGTTAGTTATATAAACTTGGACAAGTTAACCTCTGTCTGCCTCAGTTTCCTTATCTGGAAGATGAGGATAGTAATAATACCTACATCACAGACTTTGTTGTGAGTGTTAAATGATTTAATATAAGTAAAGTGCTTAGGACATTATATGGCACATAGTAAGTGCAATGTAAATGCCAGTACTATTGACCAGAATATCTTGCATGCCAAGTAAGTTGGACATTGATTATTTCACTTTTCATGCCTTAAGCTTAGCATGGCATGACATGCACAGTCCTTCATGATCTGCCTACCATTCTCTGACTCATTTCACCCCATTTTATTATCAGGGATATTTTACAGTTCAATTAACATTTTTGAGCTTCTGCTCCATGCCAGACTGTGCTAAGTACTATGAACAAACAAATTCATTCATTCATTCAGCAAATATGAATTGGGCTCCTGTGTACCAGCACAGTTCAAGATTGTGAAGATAAAGCAGTGGACAAAACAGACAGATTTCTGACCTCATGAAGTTTATATTCTAGTGGGAGGACAGACAAGATTAACAAAATATGTAGTATTTTAGATGGTATATAGTAAGTGCTGTGGGAAAAAAATGTAGTAGGGAATTGAGGTCAGGAGGGTATTGTATCCCTCTAGGAGCTCATAGTCTAGTTGGGGAGACAACTAAGGGAATAGTATGACCCCCAAAATCATTTCTCTGGCCTTTGTCTAGTTCCAAGGACATAGTCAGTGGAAGTGCAGAACTAGGATTGCATACTAGACACCAAAACCCTTGCCCTTTCATCTACATCACAAAGGTTATTACAAAGGTTATGGCAAACTTGTCCTTTGGGAGTGGATCCTTCCCCAGTCACACCTTGAGATGACTGCAGCCCCGGCTGACACCTTGATTGCAGCTTGTGAGAGACCCTCAGCCAAAGGTAGCAAACTGGCAGCCTATAGACCCATATTTTTTTAAAGAACTTCATTGATTTTCATTGATCAGTAATGTTTATCAAAATCTGAAGTCAAATAGTAGGTTTGGACTGAATATAAAGGCATTGTGTAGTTGAATAGTTTTTCATTTCCTTCTATCATTTAACTTGCATTATGTGAATACATTGTTTTAACAAATATGGATTTGTTGCCAACATTTTTAAAATTGTGAAATGTTGCAAAAAAAGCCTGACTTTCCAACCACTCGTGAAATATCATATGCTCTGGCAACACTGGTTGCCGCTTTTGCTGAGCTTACATGGTCTTCATTTATTGGAGTTTCTGCCATTCATATGGTGTCTCCCTAACACAGTGACCAAGTGCCACTTGCCATTCATGATAACAGTCTCCTACAGTGGCCCCCAAAGATTCCTGCCTCCTGGTATTTATACTCTTGTATAATCTCCCCCCACTTCCCTGTGTGTGGGCTTGACCTAATGACTTGCTTCTAATGAACAGACTATAATAAAAGTGATGAGATGTCACTTCCAAGATTAGGTTATAAAACACTGCGACTTCCATCTTGTTTGCACTCTCTTTTCTCTCTCTCTCTGGCTCTTCTTGCTTGATCACTCTGATGAAGCAAGCTGCCATGTTGTGAGCTGCTTTATGGAGAGGCCCACAAGTCAAGGAACTGAGGGCAGCCTCCGACCAACAGCCAGAAAGAAACTGAGGTCCTCAGTCCAACAACCCGCAAGGAACAGAATCCTGCAACAGCCACGTGAGTGAGCTTGGGAGTGGATCCTTCCCCAGTCACACCTTGAGATGACTGCAGCCCCGGCTGACACCTTGATTGCAGCTTGTGAGAGACCCTGAGCCAAAGGACCCAGTTAAGCCATGCCCACAGATACTATAAGATAATAAATGTGTTGTAAGCCACTTAAGTTTTGGGGGTAATTTGTTACACAGAAATAGATAACTAAAACACCATTGATTGTTGCGCTTGTACTTTTTTATAGTACTTTTGATTAGCATGAAATATTTTTTGTACCTACACCTATGAAAAGTGAAAAAAAAAGTTATACAAGAAAGTTAGAGAGCCTATTTCTTGTTGCAAGTGATGAATATTTCTCTATAGCTAAATAAAATATCTGTTGAAAGACTTCAGTTTAAGACAACCATTTCAAAATCAACCATTATAAGAAATATGATCAGTATATTTAAAATTATGAGTGCTGAAACAAAATGTTTTAAAAGGGCTTGGAATTTCAATAGGCTGTGTTTTTAATACAGACAGAATAAGTGATACTACCATGAAATATAATTATGTAGTAAATGGAAAAATTGCCAGGTTTGCAAAGCCTTTTGTAGGTAGTATAAGAGTGTTTATTGAGTATAGTAGAAATTATGTCACAAACAAGCATTTGCAAGAGTAGGAGATATTGTTGCTTCCCATGTTAAAGATTGGTGGCTGAACATTTTTGGGACAAATTGGGTCAGGAAGTTACTTGTGAAGTTTTAGATTGCAGCTGGTTACAACAGATAAAAACACTACCCATATAGCTGTATGCTTAGCTATATGCCTAGCCAGTATTCAAAGTATAGTTCCTGACCAACAGCACCGTACTACTTGGAAACTTGTTAGAAATGCAGAATCTCAGGCTGTAGCCCAGACCTTACCGAATCAAAATTCTGGAGATGGGGATTTGTCAGTTTGTTTTAACAAGCCCTCCAGCTGATAATGATATACCCTAATGTTTGAGAACCACTGCACATAATTCATGTGTTAAGAATTTTGATGCATCTAACTTTTGAGCTGTCAGCCTGTAACAGTTACATCCAGAAATACCTGGATTTTGTGTTGAGAAAAGTTTTGAAATTTTTTGTATAGATTGGTTAAAATTAGTGAATATAACTACATTTATGCTTCCACAAAAGCTTTACTATTGGACTTAGGAAAATTCAATTTGCAGCAGAAACACTTTACAAGGACTTAAAGCTCTTTGTTGTATCACTCCTGAGGATTACTTTTTGTGCAGAAATGTTCAAAATGAATCATGTGAGCACCTAGTAATTAACATTGTGGTTTGCAACAAACACAGTTCAATACTTTGGTGAATTACTAGATGCATGTTATGGAAATCTGCCCTATTATATGGAGATTGATTGACTTAGTTGAGGCATGGTCCTGAAGATATTGAAAAAGACTTATTTGGCATCCAAAGGCCATTCAGTACACGAGCAATGATAGAAATAAAATGATCTGTTTAGCTGACATTACAACTCATCTAGACACTTTGAATAAAAGCAGGGTTGTTCAGAAATACCTTCACAAATGTATGGTTGTATTTGCTTGTTTCTAGCAAAACTATGCCTTTGGGAAATTCATTTGCCAGGAGATAAGCTGGCTGACTTTCCTTTGCTGAAATTGGTTTCCAAGAAATGAAAGCGAAGCCTGAATTACATTCCCCAAATTGTGGAGTTGTCTATCCAATTCCAGAAAAGGCTCTCTAACATTGTTTTAAGAAAATTAACTAATATCGTTCAGTTAGGCTTTCTCAACGTTCATGGTGTGAAAGGAAAGCTACAATGGAGATATTGAATGACTGTGCTATGACACTGAAGATGAAGCATGATGTTATTTAAATACCAGAATTCTACAAATACCTTGGAAGTACTTACCCTAAATATGAAAAACAGTGTAGAATGTGTACTTGTGTTTGGAAATGCTACATTTGTAAGCAGCTGTTTTCCATTATGAAATAGGATAAAATTAACCATTCCCAGTAAAAACATTCAAGGCTAAATTCTTTACTGCACATTATAACATAAATATATAAGACCTAACATTGACCTCTTGGTACATAAGAAAGGCATCAGACTTCATGTTCCAAGTCAAAGGAGTATAAATCACACATGCAAAATGTAATGATTAAATTTTTCAATTTTGGACTTGTATTTTCAATTTTGAATTTAAAATGTAAACGCCAGTATTTTGCATGTTTATGTTGTTAACACCCTCAGTATAGTTGAGTAAACAAGATTGTGTTGCTGGTAGCTGATTTTCTTAACTCACCCCCACCCCTTCATTTATGTTAGCTTCCCAGCCCCCTCCCCCCGCCGTAGGCATTTACAGCCCCGATTTTAAAGACTCCTAGAAATTTCTTGCTGTCTGCCTTCTCTGCAGTTCCTGTCTTTTTTTCTGAGGTACCAGAAAGCTCCGTTGGACTCTTGTTTGCTTCTTATTCTTAAGGATACCTTTCATCAGGCCTTTTGAGTTTTCAGTCCTGAAAATTTGCTTTGGACAGAATAAGTGCCTGTTCTGATAATATACTCGTCTCAGTTTCTGAAAAACTGCAGATAGTAATATGTACAATAGACTTCATCTCTGCAGAATAAGCAGGCTATGATTTATTTTGTAACCACTGGTGTGTCAAGTATTTTATATAAGTAATTTCTATGTCTTACAATCAGGTAGGAATTAGCAAAATCTCCATTCTATAGATGAAGAAGCTAAGCGACTTGCCTGACCACTTGAATTTGAGCATAGGTCCACCAAATGTTCAAACTAGAGTCTCCAGTACCCAATTGAGCCACAACAGATTTTTTAAAATCTGTTTTTCCTTTTATATGTAACAGGCAGTTTCATCTAAAAAAATGAGCTGGCTCTTGGCAACCTAAGTGTAATTAAGGGTATTAAAATTGGGTATCCACACATTAAAATTAGCACCTTAATAGCATTTGCTGGACACTGGGCCAGTATTCTACCTCCAGCTTGGCTGTGGTATTTAATGGCAAAGACTCTACCATAAGTGTGCATGTAGGTAATTGAAATTCCTATGGGGAAGACACTTTGCCAATACTGCCTTGAATTGGCAATGGTTTTTTGATTGCTGCTATTCTTTTTAATTCTACATTCTTTAGTTTTGTGGTTATTGATTTAGTCTCTTAATGCTTGTTGGACTCTGTAGAGTGCCTTGTTGTCTTCTAGGAGTTTTATGGTTTTAGGTCTTACATTACGTTTTGAATCCCTTTTAAATTTATTTTTGTATATGGTGTAAGAAAGTGGTCCAGTTTTGGGGAGGGGGTTTTGTACATTTCCGCTAAGATCAGAAATAAGACAGGGATGCCCACTATCACCACCTCTATTCAACATAGTATTGGAAATTTTAGTCACAGCAATCACAGAATAAAAATAAATAAAAGGCATCCAAATCAGAAAGGAAGAAGTAAAATTCTCACTATTTGCAGATGCCATGATGTATGCATATAAATTTGCATCAACAGCAGTTTGGGTTTATGATTTTTCAGCAATTAGACTTTGAGGCACATAGGCCTTTAAGTTGGAATATAAACTATCCATATTACTGAAGCATACTTATACATAATCCACCCCTCCCTTTTTCTTATAAAGTGATGCTTCTTTGTCATCTCTGATTTCTTTTTGCTTTGGAATTGAGAACAGGTGGAGAAGGTAAACTGCAGGGTCCTGCGTTCAGAAGGCACTGTTTTGGTGTGTTTAACATGGTAGATGGGAGTGAGGCTAGTATCCCAATGGAATTTGGGACGAGCTGGAGGAAGTTAAGAGTTGCAGAAATCAGAAAGCAGTATTGCTTCTGGATTAAGCTCTTTCTACATTCCAAGCAGAGTTCTAGAGACCCAGATGGGTATAACTGCAACTAAAGTTGCACAATCGAGTTATTATTTATGGTCCTGTGCTTTTTGTATTACTTTATGAATTTATCTGAGTTAGTGTATGTCCAGTTGTCCAGTTGCCTTTATTTGAGAAACAATATATTCACTAGAAAGAGCATTCATTTTTGTTGTTGCTTTTTGCTTTTTAAATAAGTGTGTGTGGTATTGTGTGTGGTATTTTTAAAGCAATATTATCTAACTTAGAGTAGGCAGTTTTCAAAGCATTACTTTGTTAAAATGTGCTTAGTGAATGATAATTTATATTATATTTAAAATCCTGCCAAAATCAACTTGATATTTTCCTGTGAGAATTGTGCTATCCTGCTGCTCTTTAAAGAGAATTCTTTTCACCCATACCCCATCACCCTCCCCTTTGGCAACCATCAGCTTGTTCTCTAAATCTATGGGTGTTTGTTTTGTTTTTCTTTTAGATTTCACCTATAAATGAAATCATATGGTACTTGTCTTTCTCTGACTTATTTCACTTAACATAATACCTTCCTGGTTCATTCATGTCACAAATGGCAAGATTTCATTCTTTTTTTTTTTATTGCCGAGTAATAGTTCAATATATATATATATTTGTGTGTGTGTGTGTGTGTGTGTGTGTGTGTGTGTGTGTGTGTGAGGGGGTCTTCTTTATCCATTAATCCAATGAATACCTAGGTTGCTTCCATATCTTGGTTATTGTAAATAATGCTGCAATGAACACAGGGTGTGTATTTCTTTTTGAATTAGTGTTTTTGTTTGCTTTGGGTAAATACCCAGAATTGGTATTGCTGGGTCATATGGCAGCTCTATTTTTAATTCTTTGAGGACTCTCCATACTGGTTCCCTTAGTGACTGAACCAATTTATAATCTCATTGACAGTGTACAAGGGTTCTCTTTTCTCATACCCTCACCAGTTACTGTTATTCTTTGATTTTTTGTTTTATGTTATTTTTCAATTACAGTTGACATACAATGTTATATTAGTTTCAAGTGTACAACATAGTGATAAGACATTTATATAACTGACAAAATGATCACCCTGATAAGTCTTGTAACTACTGGGTTCTTGATGATAGCCATTCTGACAGGTGTGAGGTAGGTGGTATCTCATTGTGGTTTTGATTTGCATTTCCCTGATGATTAGTGATGTTGAGTATCTTTTTGTATATCTGTTGTTACTATCTGTTTATTCTCTTTGGAGAAATGTTTATTCAGGTCCTCTGCCCAATTTTTAATTGGATTTTTAATATTAAGGTGTATGAGTTCCTTATATATTTTAGATATTAGCCTCTTATTGGATATAATATTTGTGAATATCTCCTCCCATTCAGTAAGTTGTCTTTTCATTTTAGTTTGGCGTAGTCCTATTTGTTTATTTTTTTCTTTTTTTCCCCCTTGCCCGAGGAGACATATCCAAAAAGGTGTTGCTAAGACTGATGTCAAAGTTTACTGCCTTGTTGTCTTCTAGGAGTTTTATGGTTTTAGGTCTTACATTACGTTTTGAATCCCTTTTAAATTTATTTTTGTATATGGTGTAAGAAAGTGGTCCAGTTTTGGGGAGGGGTGTTTTGTACATTTCCGCTAAGATCAGAAATAAGACAGGGATGCCCACTATCACCACCTCTATTCAACATAGTATTGGAAATTTTAGTCACAGCAATCACAGAATAAAAATAAATAAAAGGCATCCAAATCAGAAAGGAAGAAGTAAAATTCTCACTATTTGCAGATGCCATGATCTATGCATAGAAAACCCTAAAGACTGCACCAAAAAAAAAAACTATTAGAATCATAAATGAATTCAACAAAGTTGTGAGATACGAAATCATTATACAGAAATCTGTTGCATTTCTTTACACCAATAATGAAAAATCAGAAGGAGAAATTAAGAAAACAAACCATTTATAATTGCATCAAAAAGCATAAAATACTGAGGGATAAATTTAACAAAAGAGGCGAAAGACCTCTACTCTGAACACTATAAGACATCAAAGAAGGAAATTGAAGAAGATACAAATAAATGGAAGGATATACCATGCTCATGGATTGGAAAGATTAATATTGTCAAAATGTCCTTAACTACCTCAAGCAATAGATAAATTCAGTGTGATACCTATTAAAATACCAATGAAATTCTTCTTAGAATTAAAACAGCTAATCCTAAAATTTATGTGGAACCACAAAAGACTCTGAATAGGCAAAGAAGTCTTGAGAAAGAACAGTGGAAGGTATCATACTCCCTGATTTCAAAGTATACTACAAAGCTATAATAATCAAAAAAGTATGGTACTGACATAAAAACAGATATATAGATCAATAGAATAGAATAGAGAGCCCAGAAATAAATCCTCACTTGTAGAGTCAATCTGTACAAAGGATGCAAGGATATACAATGGGGTAGACAGTATCTTTAGTAAGTGGTGCTGGGAAAACTGACAAATGCAAAAAGAAAGCGTTATTTTGTAGTCAGACCCTACTGAGGTCAAATCCAAGTTCTGCCTTATGTCTAGTTGTGTGATTTGGAGCAAGATATTTAATTATTTTTTGGTTAAAAAAAGGAGGGGGTTAATTATACCCATTCACAAGATTTGAAGGATAAATGAGATATATCTTAAATTGCTTAGTCCAGTGCCTGTTGTGAACTATTAATCACTAGAATGTCAGCTCCATAAAGATAGGAATTTGGGGGTTCTTGTTCACTGCTGTATCCCCACACCTAGATTAGTGACTGGTGTGTATCAATTCCTGGCTCAATAAATATTGGTTGAAAGTCAAAATGATTTATTGGTTCTCAGTGCCACTGTTTTATGCACCAAAAATACAGCTGTAAACAAAACAGAACAGCCTTCTTGAAGCTTACATTTTAGTGATAAATACTTCTAATTGTTTTTTTTAATTTTTAAAATTTATTTTTAATTTTTATTTCTCAATAGAGTGGACATTTGATATTAGCTTCAGGTGTACAGCATAGTGGTTAGACTTAATTTACTAAGTGATCCTTTGATTAGTACCCACCTGACACTATGCATAGTTATTACAATATTGTTGACTATTTACTGTGTACTTCTAATTGTTTTTAATAGCAGATATTCTTCAATAAAATATTTCTGGAAGAATGAAAGTATAAAATAGATAAAATGGAGAATATGAGTTCAGACTGAAGAGAAAGTGGAACACTTGTCTTGTCTAGTTATTTGGTCCAATTCCCCATCTACCCAAATCCTGGTTTGGGAAGCACAATTTTAAAGCCACTGCTTTAGACTACTTGTGATTGAAATTGAGACATTAAACTCTCAGAGAGTTGTTTTTCCCTGAATTTTATAAATAAGTGTTAGTTCTTCTATATAGCATTACCCCACTGATTAGATGCCTTTCCTCTGTGTTACCATGGCATTCTGTGCTGTCTGCATCCTGGAACTTAGTGAACCCTCAATTCATAGTTCTTAGATTGAAAAGTGAGCCAGCAGTTAAAAGTTATAGACAGTTGTTCAAAATCTCAACTCTTACTTTCTTTAAAGCTCAAATGTACTTTTCTGATTAGTTGTTTGGGCATTTTGTTAAATTTCACCTAAATCACTTTATTCCCTGCAAATTTGCAAGGTTGACAACTAAACTGGATCAGTTTGGGCCAGGAACGGGAAGTCATTCTGCTTATAGGTGGTAGTAGTCACCATAGATGTAGATGTGCAGCCAGGTTGCTCAGCTATTTATTCTAGGAGGCATTGTGGTGGGAAGGCTTTTTCTTTGCCCTGGTCAGAATTTAATCGCCATCAGTGGAGGTGTGGCACAGGTTTGTGTATTTTGAAAATGTTGTCCAGGTGATTGTGATTTAAATTTCTAGTGTTATAAGAGTAGTCACCAGATTAGTTAAAAATCACTAGTCCTTGGCTTTCTGGAGTTGAAATGACTTGGATGGTGGCATAATCAGATCTAGAACAGCTAAAGGTAATATGTTGTAGCAGAAAGAGTGTGGACTTTGATGTCATTTTGACCCAGGTTTCTGTTTCCCAGTTCTGTGGCCCTGAGCATGGCATCTCACTTTTATAAGCCTCAGTTTCCTCATCTGTAAAATGGGACTTATAATGCCTATATGGTTAGGTCTTGGTGATGGGGAGAACATATCACACTTAGGACTATGCCTGGTATAAGGTAGATGGATGCTCAGTGACTTATATGACAGATATGCTGAAAGAAACTATCACCAGGGGCAGCATAAGACTACTATTCTGACCCATCTAGCGTTAATCATGACTCTGGGCCTACGTATGTTGCAGTGCAAAGTAACGGTTTTTGGTTCCTTTGCCTGGATATCAAACACAGACCTTGCTTTGCTATCTGCTTACCAGTGTCCCTCCCCTTGTGTGACTTACTGTCTACTCATGGCTGTCAACTCTGACTAGATTCTCTTTTCATGGCCTAGCAACAGCTTAATGCATTGAAACTACTGTCAGACTCTAGAAAACTACCATTCCTTTGCAAGTTAAATTAAGAAATGGGTTATTTGAGTTCAACAAAATTATTGAGGTCCACAGGCTCTAAAGCCAAAATCCAGTTTTTGTTCCTTCCAGCCATGTGACCTTAGAGATAGTAATATAAAATGGGTAAAAGAATAATAGTTATGGCCTAATAAGATTGTGTCGAGTATTAAATGAGCTAATGCATGTAAAGTACTCGGAACATTGCTTAGCACATAGTACATGTTTAGTATCTGTTAGCCATTGTTATTCATATATACTATGTTCCAGGTCTTATGTAAGAACCAGGAATACAGAGATAGATAAAGTCTGTGCAGTCAAGAAACAGTGTGGTGGAATCAGTATGCAGATCATTTCAGTATGCTCTAAGAGCAGCAATAGAAAGGGCACGTAGCAGTCTACTTCTGTTCATAAAAAAACAGTGCTCTCCGGGAAGCCTGGTATAATGGAAAGTGCATTCTGGAGTCAGATCAGCCTGAGTTTGAATCCTGTCTACACTCAGTCATTGTGTAACTTTGAGGGTAGCCAACCTGTCACAACCTTAGTTTTCCCATTTCTAAAATGGGTGAAGTTTGTGACCCCTACATGTTGGAAGAGCCCTATTTGGGTGTCCTGCTATCTAAAGTGCTCCTAAGCAAGAAAGCAAGAGTTTTAAAAAAGGTGAACTTAGATTCAGATTCTAGCTGTAAGTTGTTTAACCTTTCTGTGTCCATTTCCTCGTGTAATTTATTTCATACTTATCTACCTTGCCCATGGTTATTGAGATGATGAAATAATGTATGTAAAGAATGCACAGCATGTAGAAGTGCTGAGCAATAAATAATAGCTTTATTACCTTTATAACAAAGGTCTCTTCTGTTATTGTCTAAAGTAAGAACTTATATACTGTGTTAATTTCAGTATTCTTTTGAAGAGCCTCAGGCCTCAGTTTCATGAAAGGAGTCAAAAAATACTGGGCATTTGAATGAACAGGTAGATAATGCTGCCTATATGTATAGGAAAGGCTTTTTTTTTAAGTATTCTCTTTAGCCTCATATAATCTTAAGTTTCAACAAACTGTAAAATTTGTTACTAACCTTCCTGACTTCTAACCAAATACAGGTCACCTTCTGTTGTGTGACCTGTTATTTTCTTCTTCCCTCCTAGGTCTTTCAGAGCCTTGAAGACCACCACTTGGAAGTGGTAGCTTTTTTCAGGGAAAATGGCTTCCATGGCCTTCTTGCCCATGACTCCGAGTATGCTCTCTACAATATTCCCTCCTACTACAGTTCCCATGCTCTGAAGCTCAGCTGGAATGGGAAGAACCTCACTACCAACCAGTTCCTGATGCAGGAGGTGGCCAAACAGCTGGGCCTGAAGCGGATGAATTTTCCCATATTTGCCGCGCTGCTAGGTAGGTAGTCCAAAGAACAGACTCCAGTGATTAGTAAAGTTTGCCCTTTAGTAATAAAAGATGAAGACCAGAGCAATTTAGCCTATCATTATTGGATTTATCTTTTGAAAGTCCACATGCCGCTGTGCTTCTGGGCTTCTTACTAGAAACTCAGCATGTTTGTCTTATGAATTAATACAGGATATTCCAGAACATTATTTTGATTCTTGTTAACTCTTTTGTAAAATTCCATACCGATTTTATGCAGAGTACTATTTTAGGCCAAATGTTTTTACTAGCCCTGGACAGCTTTGATTTCCCACTCAGACCATTGGCATTTTTCTCTGGTGTCTTAAATTTTGATTGAGAATACAAATTGTTTTATTTTTGCTTCTGTTGTGCTAACATTTTATAATGAACATTTCCAAACCTACAGCAAAATTGAAAGAATTTTGCAGTGAAAATCCTGTATCTACCCTCTTTCTGCCATTAACATTTACTATATTTGCTTTATCATATATCTATCCATTCTAACCATCTATCATTCTTTCTTTTAAAGACATATTTTGAAGTAAATTGCAGAATTGATTACGTTTTGAGTTGTTTTTTAGGTATTGATAGCATGAAGGTTAATATCTTGTCTCAGGTGTGAACTCTGTTTTATAATTCCAAAGGAGTTGAACTTGGATAATCTAATGGAGGAGTCAGCACAACTTTTGGAATTAGGCCTTGAGTAAATCACTGTAGTTACACTTCTTTGGTTTTTAGTTTCTTCCTCTGTGAAATGTAATAATAATACCTCATGGTATTATTGATAAGGTCAAATATAATTTGATATATAAAATTCCCAGCACTTATGAAGTAGGCAGTAATTGGTGGCTGCTATTATAAAAGGCAGCATGACTAGGTGATAGAAAATATCACGGGCGTCACAGTCCTTAGCTTTTTATCCTGGAGTTGGCACTTATTAACCGTGCCACTTTAGGTCAAATCACCAAACTTTTCTAAACCTCAATTTTTTATCTGTAAAATGGGGAAAATAGGCTACCATACATTGTTATTATAAAGATGGTACATGTAATGCATATATGATACATAGGTAATCAACCATAGCTACTGTAGTCATTAGGAATTAGTCATTAGGAATGTAGACTTACATGAATTACTTGATCATTTTCTCTCCCAGAGCCTTTTTATGGCCTAGAAGTTTTAAGAAAACATTTGTACAGTCAATAAATGACAAATGTGCTTTATAGGTAACCACATTCTCCCAGATGAGGACCTGGCTGCTTTTCACTGGAGCCTCTTGGGACCAGAACATCCTCTTGCATCACTTAAGGTAATGTGCCCCATTTCCTGTGTATACATCCATGACATCAGATTTTGATTGGGGATTTGATAGAATAATTATCTTTCATTAGGTTTAAAATATTCCAAATACAAACATTTATAATTATGATCAATACCCTTTAAAAGGAAAAGCTCAATTTTCTACCTTCTGTGAGTTCTTCCTTCCTATATCTTTCTCTCCTGTGTGTCTCCTTTACTTTCACACTACTGCTACACTCACACAGAATATGTCATTTCTGATATTTCTGGTCACCGAATGTTGTGTGTGTGTGAGTCTGTGTTTTCTTATCAAAATCCTCTGCACTAGCAGATGGTTATCCTATAATTCAACTCATTGTTGACACTATCCACCTGGAGATGGCATCAGGTGCAGGTTAAGGTCTCAGTCCCACAAAACTGCCGCCCCACACAAATTCAGATACAAGTTGCAAGCCCAGGTTATCACCTGTGCTTCTGACCAACCTGCTATAGATTGGAGGTTCCAACAATCATCCCCTGCCTTGGTTTTGATTAATTTGCTAAAGCCACTCACAGAGTTCAGGGAAACACTTACTTAGGTTTACCGGCTTATAATGGGTATGATAAAAGATACAGGATGGATAGCCAGATGCAGAGATATATAGAGTGAGGTCTGGGAGGGTCCTAAGCCCAGAAGCTTCTATCCCATGGAGTTGGAGTGCCTCATCCTCCTAGTGTGGATATGTTCACCAACCAGAAGCTCTCTGAACCTCATACTTTTGGGATTTTATGGAGGCTTCATCATGTAGGTACGATCAGTCCTTAACTCCATTTTTAGCCCTTCTCCCTTCTCAAGTGAATTGGAGTGGGGCTAAAAGTTCCAGGCTTCCGGTGACCAGCTCTCATCTAGGAGCCATCCAGGAGCCCACCCAGAATCACCTCAATAACACAAAAGTTGCTCCAAGTGCTCTTACTACTTAGGATATTGCAAGGGTTTCAGAAGCTCTATGCCAGGAACTGGAAGCAGAGACCAATATATGTTTCTGTTATCTCACACCCTTAATATCTTAAGGATTTGTTCCACCCTATGAAGAAAAGTACTGATACTCCAAATAGAAGAACTAATGAGCAAAGGACAGAAGCAGACTATTCATAAAAGAAGAAATACAATTGCCAATTGTGTGACTAAATGCCAAGTCTCACTAGTGATCAGACATGCAAATTAAAAGAGCAGTGTGATTTTTTTTAACCTAACAGTTTAGCAAATATTGAAAAATTAATCTACCTACTTCTATCGTGGTAATGTAAGTTAGTGACTATATTGTATTTCCCTAGTTCTTTTATTCTCCTAGATAGTTATTTCACACCTTTTCCTCTTCAAGCCTCCAATGCTCCCTCATCTTGCTCACTCTCAGCTCATGACCTGGCTTCCTATTTCACTGAGAAAAAGAAGAAGCAATGAAAAGACAACTTCTACTAGCGCCAATCCTTTTATCTTCTCTCCTGCATGCATCTGTATGCCCAGATGCTCTGCTTACCTCCTGTTTTGTGTGGATGACCTGTCCATGTTTCTATCTAAGGCCACCTCCTACACTCTTAACACTAGATCCCATTCATTCTAGCTAACTTAGGGGTATCACTATTGCAATTCTCCCTTCTTTTTCCTGCATCATCAGTTTCCCTCTCTTCATTGGCTCTTTCCCATCAGATGTATAAGCATGCACCCATCTTAAAACATGAAACAAAACCAGCTCTTTTTTTTCTGTCTTTATTGAAATATAATAGACAACAAGTTGCCTGCATTTATATTATACAATTCAATGAGTTTTTTTTTCCAATTATAGTTGGTATACAACACACCAGCCTCAGCTGTACAGCATATTGATCAGAGATCCACACAACTCGCAAAGCATAACTCACACCACCAAATCTAGCACCCCTCCTCCCCCTACATATTCATTCCAACATTATTAATCATCTTTCCCATGATATGCTATATCCCCATGTCTACTTTGCAACCATCCACCTGCACCTCTCAACCCCTTTGCCCTCGTTCTCTCCCAACCCTCGTCCCATCTAGTATCCCTAAAATAATTCTCTGTATCTATGAGTTTATTTCCGCTATTGTTGTTGATTTTGTTCTTTAGATTCCACATGTATGTGAAATCATGCAGTATTTATCTTTCTCTATCTAACCCACTTCATTCAATGTAATACCCTCTAGGTTCATCACAGCAATATCTTTTCCATCCCCTTCCTTTTCATCTCTGTGTGTCTTAATCTGAAATGAGTCTCTTGTAGGCCTCATATGTAGGGATCTTGTTTTCGTATCCATTCAGCCACTCTTTCTTCTGGTTGGAGCACTTAATTCTTTTCCATTTAAGGTACTTGTTGATAGGAATGTAGTTATTATCATTTTTTTTTGTCCATTGAGGCATTTTATTTGAACATATGTATTACATCCATAGAAAAAGAATCCCAAGATTTTCCCTCCTGTGTTTTTGTCTTGCTTCTTCATGGTCCATGATGCCTGCTGAAGTTGTCAGTATAATGAAACCAAACTGATGGGATGGGAGCAAGTTGTTCTGCCATTTTCCTAGATCTCTGAACTGTACATCGAATCTGGGGCTGATCACTCCACACTTGTTTAACCTGCCTGTGAGGTTCACAACAATTTTTCCAGCTCTGTGATCATCAGTGATTTCAAATTTGCCAATATAGCCATGCTTCATCATCACAGTCAGAAACCAGATGATGACATTGGAGCATGGCCTAATGAGAACCTGGCATTTGCCTCTTTTCAGCATTGTTGATGCTGTTAAATGCATCAGCTAGGACATTAATGTGCACCATTATGGCGGCACAGAAAGATGGCAGAAAGAGCTATTATTACCATTCTCATTCATGTTTTTGATACACGTTTTTTGATTCTTAAAGAAGTCCCTCCAACATTTCCTGTAATACTGGCTTGGTGATGATAAATTCCTTTAGCTTATTTTTGTCTGGGAAGCTCTTTATCTGTCCTTCGACTCTAAATGATAGCTTTGCTGGATAAAATATTCTTGATTGTAGATCCTGGGTTTTCATCACATCAAATATTTTGTGCTAAGCCCTTCTGTCCTGCGTAGTTTCTTTTGAGAAATCAGCCTCCAGTCATATGGGTGCTCCCTTGTAGGTAACTAACTTTTTTTCTTGCTGCTTTTCAAATTCTCTCTTTGTATTTAACCTTTGGCATTTTAATTATGATGTGTCTTGGTGTGGGCCTCTTGGGTTCCTGGTTTTTGGGACACTGAACATCTTGGGTTTTATGTCTGTTTCCTTCACCAGGTTAGAGAAGTTTTCCATCATTATTTCTTCAAATAGCTGTTCAACATCTTGTTTTCCCTCAGGTACCCTGATGACATGATATTTTTACCTTTAATAGTGTCTCATAGGCTCCTTAAATTATTATTATTGTCTTAGCTTTTTTCTTGCCATTTTGATTGAGTGTCTTTGGCTTTCTCATCCTCTATATAGGTCATTTGATCCTCTTTATTCACTTTGTTTATTCCTTTGTTTATTCCATTTAATATACTTTTCATTTCAGATAATGTCTTCTTCATTTCTGACTGGTTCCCTTTTATAATTTCCATTTGCATTTTTATGTTTTTTTATCTCTTTGTTGAAGTTCTCACTGAATTCATCTACCCTTCCCCTAAGTTCACTGAGCATTTTTGTAACCAGTGTTTTGAACTCCGCATCTGTTCGATTGCTTTACTCCATTATTCCTGGATCTCTGTTCTGTTCTTCATATGGTTTCTGCTTCTTTGTCTTCCCATTTTGGCTGCCTTTCTGTGTTTCTATGTACTAAGCAAAGCTTCTAAGTCTCCTGGTCTTATTAGTATGGCTTTGTGTAGTAGGTGTCCAGTGGCCCAGTTCTAAGAGGAGTTCAGCTGCAGGCTAAATTTAGTCCAAGCCTGTGTCACTCTGAGGCCACCTGTTAAGATTTAGCAAGCAATCCACAGATGCTGTGCTTATAGCTGCCTCAAAAGGCCACACCAGATCTCTAGGCCAGCTGCTGCCAGTGTGAGTCTTGGCACTGCTCAGCAAGGAGCACCTGACTTGCTGAGGATACACCTGGACGTAGGTTGGGTGGAGCCACAAGTTGGAGGCAGTTTCCGGAAATCCTCTGGGTGGAGCAACCTTTTATCCAGTTTGATGACGTCTCAGCTATGGTGATGCTGTGTCCATGCACTGGGAACAGGGAGGGCTCAATAGGGAACATTGGATACCGCTGGCACTTCTATACAGAGCGAGTCCAATCTCTGGCCCTCGCTCCGACAACTCAGTGTCACCCTGTAATCCCCTGTGCAGCTGAAGCGGCACTAGTGCTCAGAGCGAGCAGTTCTGTCACCACAGAAGTTCGCTCGCGGATGCTGCCCCTTTAAGAGGTGCTGCAGCTGCCACTGCCATTGCTGCAGCCTTGGTCTCACTCAGCCACTCAGGACCGGGCAGCCTCACGTTCTCTCCCCATCCTACCTTCTGCCGTTGCGGGGTGATTTCTTAGATTTCTCCCTAGTTGTGTGGCTTGTTCATCTAGCTCCCAGGTGATTTTTCCTTGCTGTTTGCTCTTTGTTTCTGTCACAACTTTGATTTGGTTGCCAGAGGGATGAACAGAGCATTTTTCATCTAAGCCATTTTTCCCCTCTTTGAAAACCTGCTCTTGACCTCACTTCATCCAAGCTACTGCTCCATATTCTTCCCTTATATCACACTCTTCTGGAGAATGTCTATACTTCAGCTGTTTACTTTTCCTTTTCCCTGTTCTCTCTTCAGTCTTCTTTGCTGAAATTGCTCTTAACAAAGTCAGAATGACCTTTGTTTTAATAAATCCAGTGGCCAGCTCTAAGTTTTCACCTTGCTTGACCAGTCAGCAGCATATGACCTAATCGTTCATTTTCTCTTCCATAGAACATCTTCTTCTTGCGGCTTTAAGGACACTACTCTCTTCTGGTTTCCTTCCTATTTCAGTGGCTACTGCTTCTGTCTCCTTTGCTGCTTACTTATCTTCCTCTCTACTTCTTAACTTTGGAATGTATTAGAGTTCTATCCTCAGTCCTTCTCTTTTCTATCTACAGATGCTGCCTTGGTGATTGATCTCATCTAGTGTCATGACTTTCTATCTATCCAGTGATGGACCATCTATCCAATGGTGACTCCTAAATATATGTCTTCAGCTTTGAATTCCCCTGTGAACTCCAGATTCTAATATCTAATGACCTACTAAACATTTCAAGGATATATGTCCAAATGGAAACTCCTGATCTTTTCCCTATATCTGTTCTTTTCCATAGCCTTCCCCATTTTCATTAATGGCAACCTCATCCTTACAATTGCTCAAGCTAAAACCTTTGGAGTCATCCTTGACTCCTCTCTCTTCCGCATGTCCACATCTCTTATGTCAGCAAATACCATCAGTTTTCCCTGCTACTACCTGGTCAAGCCACCATTTTTTCTTGCCTGGATTATTATAACAGCTTACTAATCATTGGTCTTCTGCTTGCACTCTTCCCCATCACCTGCCCCACCGCCCCCAATCTATTAATCTATTTTAAATACAACAGCCAGAGTGACCCTTTTAAAACTGACTCAGATTATGTTGCTTCTCTATTCAAAATACTCCATTGGCTTTTCATGTCACTCACCCAATCTCTACCATGGCTTACAAAGTGCTGTACTGTCTGGCCCCTTGTAACAGCTCTGATTTCATCTTCCCTTTTCTTTTGCTCTTCCAACCTTTGCACTTATGATTCCTTCTATTTGAAAGGCTTTTTCCTTCCACAAAGCTATTTCCTCACTCCTGTAGGTTTTCTTGAGTGCTGTTTCTCAGTGAGGCCTTTTCTGACCACTCTATTTAGAATCATATGCACATGTGTACACACACACACACACACACACACACACACAACATTGGCATTCTTTAGCCCCTTTTCTGCCTAGATTTTCTCCAAACACACTATACATTTTATGTATGTATTCTGTTTGTTAGATTCCCTTCACCCATCCCGACACACCTGTACTAGAATGTAAGCTTCCAGGAAGGCAGGGGTCTTTGTTTATCTTGTTCATGGCTGTATCCCTGGTGCCTAGGACAGTGCCTAGTACACAGTGGGCAGTAAATATTTGTTGAAGGAGTGAATGGTACAGCCCTTTGCCTAAATTACTTATATGAAAAGCCTTTACATTTATATCCTTTGACAGAAATTACCATTTTAAGATGCTTATAATTAAATAATTGGAAAATGGACAACAAATCATACCTGTATTTTATCACAGCATTAAAAAACCTTACTTTCAAATTTTCAAACATCACAAAAGTAGAGAACATAATACAATATAGTGAGATACTATTGTAACATCTTCTGGCTCCAACATCTATCAAGGTATGGCCAAAATTACTATTGTGATGCTGTTGCTAATATATTTTAAAACAAATTCCATACCTCAAGTAATTTCAGTCCCACATTCAATATGCATTTCTAAAACATATAAGCATTTTCATACATAAGCACAATGCAATTATTACTCCTTACAAAATTAATGGACATTTCTTGTTATCATCTTAATATCTAGTCCTTTTTTGTGTGTTTTCCTGATTGTCTCAAAAAGGCCTTTTCGTGGTTAGTTTACATGGTCCACATGTTACAACATTACATTTAATAGCAAAAAATTGGAAGCAGCCAAAATATATCATGAAAGTAAACTGATTAATTATGGCAGTATCATAAAATAATGACTTTCTCTGTAATAGGATTATAGATGATGTGATTTTATCTTTCTTTTAGGCTTTTCAATCTTTTCCAAGTATTACATGCTGAGAATTAGGGGGAAAACTTTTTATAGAAAAGATTTTAACTCTCAGTGGATTTACTGAATTTGAATTTTGTATCATCCCTCAACCTCATCCTTTTTCTTAGTGACTCATGTCTGAAGTCAGTGTTCCTTGTTTTTTTTACCTCTTCTAGGTCCGAGCTCATCAGCTGGTTCTTCCTCCTGTGATGTGGTGATCAAGGCTGTATCTGAGTATGTTAGTTCCATCAAAGACCCCTCTAACCTGGATGTGGTTGGGAAGGATGTTTTCAAACAGTCTCAGGTAAGCTAGCCTCCTACTAAGAGTCATCTGTTTTCTTACCTTCACTAGTACCACCAGCAAATCTGATCTTTTGTGTGCTGCCTACCTTTTCTCCTCCTAGCTACTTGTTTTCTCGTTTTTACAGACAGGTGCCACAGAGTTTCCTTGAGAAAACATTACTAGGCCTGGATTGAAAGGGCCCTTTACCATTTATCCACTAATTATCAAAATTATGCAAGCGTATGCTGAAAAATTTAGAAAATAAAGAAAAAAAGTCACTTTAAATCTCATTACTGAGAAAACTTGCTATATATATCCCTCCAGCATTATCACTTCTACTCTTTTTTTTGTTTCAGTGTATATTTTAATATAAAGTATGTCTTGCTTAGTGAAGGATAATGGATAATAAAAAAGACTACTTAAAGGAGTTCCACATAAAACAAGGTTCAATATTTCATTGTTAATAGTGAAAAAAGGACTCAACTGGGATTTCGTCTTGTGAAACTAAAAGTTAGTAAAAAAGTTAGTAAAATAAGTTAGTTTTATTTTTAACAATTTAATTTATATTTGCACTCTGGTTTTTCAGTTTTATTTTCTAAATTAACATATAGTAGAATTGAGTTTCGTATGTGTGTGTTAAGTTCTATGAATTTTAAAAACATGTATAGATTAATATAACCACCATCACAATCAGAATCATAATAGTTGAACCACTCCAAATCTCTCAGGCTATGCCTTTGTAAACATACCCAAATTTATTCTATCTTTTGGCAACTACCAATTTACTCTTTTACTATTTCTTCTGAGAACAGCTTATGACTGGAATCATACAGCATGTAATATTTTGAGAATGGCATTTTCATTCAACGGAATGCTTTTGAAATCCTTCCAAGTTGTCACATGTTTCATCTATCAATCATTCATTTGTTTTTGTTGCCGAATAGTATACATTGTGTGGATATCCACCATTTGTTTATTCATTCACCTCTAGAGGATGTTTGAGTTGTTTCCAGTTTTTGGTGGTTTGAATAGAGCTGCTATAAACATTTGTGTACAGACTTTTGTATGAACATAAGCTTTCATTTCTCTAGTATAAATATCTAAGAGTGGGATTCTTAGGTCATCTAGTAAGTGTATATTTAACTTTAACTTTATGAGACCCTGCTAAACCATTTTCCAGAGTGGCTGTTCCATTCTTCATCAGCACTTATATTGTCATTATTATTTATGGCCATTCTAATAAGTGTATAGTGGTAGCTCATCATAATTTTAATTTGCATTTCTCAAATGATTAATGATGAACATTTTCTTCTTGAGTTTATTTGCTATCTATATATCCTCTTTGATGAATGAATAGTTTGTTCATTAACAGTCTTTTCCTCATTTTTTAATTGGGTTATTTGTTTTACTTACTTTTGAATTTTGAGAGCTCTGTATATGTTCTGCATACAAATCCTTTGTCAGATATCTAGTTTGCAGATATTTTCTCCAGTCTGTAGTTTGCCTGTACATTGTTTTAAAGTGTCTTTCAAAGCAAAAGTTTAAAATTTTTATCAATTTTTATCTTTTATGGATCACGCTTTTGGTGTCATGTCTAAGAACTCTTTGCCTAACTGCAGGCATGACAAATTCTTTTGTTTACTTCTAAAAACTATGTGGTTTTACATTAGAACAAATATCTGGTTTGAGTTCCTTTTTATATAAAGTGGGAAGTGTTTTTGTTTTGTTTTTGCATATGAATGTCCAGTTGTTTCAACACACTTTGTTGAAAAGACTGCTTTCTCCATTGAACTGCCTTTATCAAAAATCAATTGTCCATGTTCGTGTGAATCTATTCCTGGACTCTATTCTGTTCAATTAACCTATATGTCTATATCTCTTTGCAAATAGCACATTGTCTTGAATACTGTAGATTTATGGTAAGCCTTTTTTTAAAATGTGAGTGTGTATTGTGAGTACAGAAGGAACCAACTTAGGGACGCTATTTTTTAAAACCATAATAAAGATTTTATTTAATTCATGAGAAAAACAAATCTTATACCTAGTTCAGAAGAGAATCTGAAGAGCACATTTAAAGATCAGCTGTATTGAACTTAATATGCAAATTGAGGAAAACTGGTTTTCCACAGTTGGGGAACTTCTACCTCTACTGGACAGGACATATCTGCATCTCTATTAGTCTCCTACACCACAGAGAATTGTAAAAACAGTTCCCATAGGAATAAGATCATAAGGAAGGGTGTGCTGTAGACACTGTGAAGGCCACACTAATGCTCCTCAGAATTAAATGTTGCTCAGTCAATGTTTTTTTACTTATTATTTTTTAAATAGTTCTAGTTCTTTTTCTTTGCTTTCTTTTTTTCATTAATTTTTTTTATATTTTTATTTTTCAGTTAGAGTTCACATTTAATATTATTTTATATTAGTTTCAGGTGTACAGCATAGTAGTTAGACATTAATATAACTTACGAAGCAATCCCCCAATTAGTCTAGTACCACCTGGCCCTATACACAATTATTACATTATTATTGACTATATTCCCTATGCTGTACTTCACATCCCCATGACTATTTTGTAACTACCAACTTGTACTTCTTAATGCTTTCACCTTTTTCACCCAGTCCCTAACTGCCCCCTCACATCTGGCAGTCACCAGTTTGTTTCCCGGTGTCAATGAGTCTGTTTCTGTTTTCTTCGTTTATTTTGTTCTTTAGATTTGAATGAGATCATATGGTATTTTTCCTCTGTATGACTTATTTCATTTAGCATAATACCTTCTAAGTCCATCATCCATGTTGTCGCAGATAGTAAGAATTTCATTTTTTATGGCCAAGTAATATTCCTTGTATATATGTACTATATCTTTATTAAATTGTCTGTTAATAGTCACTTAGGTGGCTTCCATGTTTTGGCTATTGGAAATAGCACTTAAGTGAACATAGGAGGTGCATATAGCTTTTTCAAATTAGTGTTAAGGATTCTTCAGATAGATACCAGAAGTGGAATTTCTGAGTCATAAGTAGCTCTATGTTTATTTGAGGAACCTCCATAATGATTTCCATAGCGGTTACACCAATTTGCAATCCCACCAACACTGAACAAAAGTTCCCTTTTCTCCACATCTCGCCAACACTTGTTCTTTTAATTTATTGATGATAGACATTCTGACAGCTGTAAGGTGATATCTCATTGTACTTTTATTTGCATTTCTTTGATGATTAGTAACGTTGAGCATCTTTTCATATGTCTGTTGGCCATCTGTATGTCCTCTTGGGAGGAATGTCTATCCAGGTTTACTGCCCATTTTTTAATTGGATTATTAGTTTTTTAGGTGTTGGGTTCTATGAGTTCTTTATAATTTTGGATATTAACCTTATCAGATGTGAATATGTTCTCTCATTCAGTAGGATGTCTTTTCCCTGTCCTTTACATATATCTGTTCAGTTTTTCCAGCACAGTTTATTGAATAGACTGTCTGTATCCCTTTCTTGCTCCTCTGTCATAGATTAAATGACCATACAAATATGGGTTTATTTTGGGGCTCTCTATTCTGGTCCATTGATCTATTGTCTATTATGCAGTACCGTGCTGTTTCATTACTATAGCCTTGTATTATAGTTTGATATCAGGTAGTGTAATATCTCCAACTTTGTTTTCTTTTCTCAAGATTGCCATGACTATTCAGGGTCCTTCATGGTTTCATAACTTTTGGATTATTTGTTCTAGTTTTGTGAAAAATGCCATTGGTATTTTGATAGGGATTTCATTGAATCTATAGATTGCTTTGGGTAGTGGGCATTTTAACAATGTTAATTCTTCCTATCTACGAACACAGTATATGCTTCAATTTATATGTATCATCTTCAATTTCTTTTTTCAGTGTCTTATAATTTTTTAATTACAGGTCTTTTACCTCCTTGGTTAAATTTGTTCCTAGGTATTTTATTTTACTTTATTGATGCAATTGCAAATTCAATTTGTATTCTAATTTCTTCTTTCTGGATAGTTCATTATTGGTATATAAAAATGCAATCAATTTCTGATTAATTTTGATCCTGCTACTTTACTGAATTCTTTTATGAATTCTAATAATTTTTTTGGTGTAATCTTTAGGGTTCTCTTTATATAGTATCATGTCCTCTGAAAAAATGACAATTCTACTTCTTTTTCAATTTGGATGCCTTTTTTCTTCTTTTTTCTCATCTGATTGGACTTTCAATACCATGTTGAATAAAAGTGTTTGAAAAGTGGACATCTTTGGTCTGTTAGTGATCTTAAGGAAAACGAATTTAGGTTTTCCTCACTGAGTGTGATGTTAGCTGAGCGTTTGTCACATGTGGCTTCTATTATGTTTGAGGTATATTTCCTCAATTCCTACTTTAACTGAGAGTTTTTTATCATAAATGAATGCTGGCTTTTGTCAAACACCTTTTTCTGCATCTATTGATATGATCATATGATTTTTATCTTTCAATTTCTTAAATGCGAATGTTCACATTAATTGATTTGTGTATGTTGGACCAACCTTGCATCCGATGAATAAATTCCACATAATCAATGGTATAATGTTGGGTTTGGTTCACTAATATTTTGTTGAGGATTTTTGCATCTATGTTCATCAGGGATATCTGCCTATTTACTTTTTTTGTAATGTCTGTCTGGTTTGTAATCAGGGTGATGGTGGCCTTGTAAAAGAATTAGGGAGCCTTCCCTCTTCTTCAGTTTTTTTGGAATAGTTTTGAGAAGAATAGGTATTCATTCTTCTTTGAATATTTGGGTAAAAATTCACCTGTCAAACTATCTGATGGTCTAGGACTTTTTTTTAATTGGGAGTTTTTTGATTATTGATTTGATTTATTGGTAGTATTGTTCTCTTCAGATTTTCTGTTTCTTCTTGATTCATTCTTGGAAGAACTGTGTGGTTTCTAGGACTGTATCCATTTCTTCCAGATTGTTCAGTTTGTCGGCATACAATTATCATAGTTTTTCTTAAAATCCTTTCGTATTTTTTGTGGTGTCTGTTGTCACTCACTTTTATTTCTAATTTTGTTTATTTAGTTCTCTTTTTTTCTTAATGTGTCTGGTAAAAAGTTTATCAATTTGTTTATCGTTTTCAAAGAACCAGCTCTTGCTTTCATTGTTCTTTTTGTATTTTTTTAGACTCTATTTTATTTATTTCCATTCTGATCTTTGTTATTTCTTCCTTCTCACTGGCTTTGTTCGTTGGACTCTTTCTAGTTTTTTTTAGGTGTGAGTTTAGATTGTTTGAGATTTGTGTGTGTTTGTTTCTTGAAGTAGGCCTGTATTGTTATGAATTTCCTCTTAGGACTGCTTTCACTGTGTCTATAGATTTTAGTTCGTTGTGTTTTTCATATTCATTTGTTTCAAGTTATCTTTTGATTTCTCCTTAATTTCATTGTAAGCCCACTCATTGTTTAGTAGCACATTATTTAGCCACATATGTTTCTCTGTTTTTTCTGTTTTCATCATGTGATTGATTTCTAGTTTTATACCATTGGGGTTAGAGAAAGAACGCTTGATGTGATTCAGTCTTAAATTTATAGAGGCTTTTTTTGTGACTAACATGTGGTCTATCATGGAAAACGTCTGTGCGCTTGAAAAGAATGTGTATTCTGCCGCTTTGGGGATGAAATGCTCTAAAAATATAATTTCCATCTGGTCTAATATGTTGTTTAAACACACCGTTTCTTTATTGGTTTTCTGTCTGAATATCCATCCATTGTTGTGAATGAGGTTGTTAAAGTTCCTTATAATTACTGTATTACTATTGATCTCTCCCTTTATGTAGACTATATTTTCTTTTAAAATTCCAGTGCTCCTATGTTGGGTGCAATAAAAGTTACAGGGATTATATCCTTATGTTGCATTGATCCCTTTATCATTATGTAATGTCCTTACTCTTTGTCTCTTGTTATAACCTTTGTTTTAAAGTCTATTTTTATCTGATGTAAGTATTGCTATACCAGTTTTTTCATTTCATTTTCATGAAATATCTTTCTCCATCTTCTTTACTTCAGTTTGTGTGTGTCTTTCGGTCTGAAGTGAGCCTCTTTGTAGACAGCCTGTGTAAGGGTCTTGTTTTCTTAATCCATCAGCTATCTGTGTCTTTTGATTAGAACATTTAATCTATATACCTTTAAAGAGATCATTGATAGGTAGGTACATAGTTTATTGCCATTTTATTCGTATTTTGTTTTTTTGTTGTTGTTGATAGATATGTAGTTATTGTCAATTTCTTATTTTTGATCTTTCTGGGGTTTTTTTTCTTCCAAAAGAAAGTCCCTTTAACAATTTTTGTAATAGTGGTTTGTTTTTGCTTTACTCCTTTAGCTTTCTCTTGTCTGGGAAGTTCTTTATCTGTCCTTCGATTCTAAACAAAGCTTTTCTGATAGAGTAATCTTGGTTGTAGGTCTTCACTTTTTATCACTTTGAATATTTCATGCCAGTCTTTCTGGTCTACAAAGTTTCTGTTGAGAAATGAGCTGTCAGTCTTAATGGGTGCTCCCTTGTAATTACTGCTTTTCTCTTGCTGCTTTTAAGATTCTCTCTTTGTCTTTAACTTTGGCATTTTAATGATGATGTGTCCTTGGTGTGGGCCTGTTTGGGTTCATCTTGTTTTGGTAGATTCTGCGCTTCCTAGCCTCATATGTCTATTTTTCTTTGCCAGGTTAGGGAAATTTTTTTGTCATTAATTTTTTCAATAGATTTTTTTAATTCATTTCTCTCTGAAGAATCTCCCCCTTCTCATATGCCTGTGATGTGATGATATGCTTGACGTTGTTCCAGAGACCCCTTAAACTATTCTCATTTTTTTTTTATTCTTTTTTTCTTGTTGCTGTTCTGACTGGATGTTTTCTGCTACCTTGTCTTCCAAATTGATGATTCAGTCTCTATTTCAAAATTAATCTACTGTTGCTTTCTTCTAGTGTATTCTTCATTTCAGTTATTGTATTCTTCATTTTCTGAATTGTCCTTTTTCAATGCTTACTATCTTTTTATTGATGTTCTCACTAAGTTCCTTGAGCATCCTTATAACCAGTGTTTTTGAACTGTATATCTGGAAGGTTGCTTGTCTCCATTTTTTGGAGTTTTCTCCTGATTTTTCTTTTGGACATGTTTCTTTGTTTCCCCATTTTAGCTGTTCTTTGTGTGTATGTTTTTTCTATGTATTAGGTATACTACTCCTTCTCAATCTCTGCCATGTGACTTATGTTTGTACGGAGAGTCCCACGCTGCTAATTGAGGTTGCCTGCCACCAGTGCCAGGCCTGGGGCAGCTCAACAAAATGCCAAGGGCACCCCAGGCCTTCTGCTGCCTGCCGGCTGCCCTTAAGGCTCAACTGCTAAAAGCCTTCTGTGATACATGGGGCAGTGTGGCTGCCCACCTTGGAAAGCACTTCAGTTTTCAGTGGTGAGTGAAGTAGGTGGGGCAGTGTCTCAAAATGTCACCAGAGTAGAGTAAACAGAGTTTACTGGGTTAATGTAGATTCAGATTTGACTGTGTGGTGGGAGGTCTTAACACAGGAAAGATGGCACTGCCTTCTAGCTGCATGGGAGGAGGGCCCAACTCAGGGCTCATGGAAGCTGTCCTCCAGCCCCGCCTGAAGATACACAACTCAGTCTTTCCCTGTGTGTCCCTGATGCCTCCCAAGCTACGTTCCTCTTATGGAGCCTAGCATAAGTGCCTGCAACGAGTGAGTCTGTGCATGGGCCCTTTAAAAGAATGCCTTGGTTTTCTAGAAGCTTTCTGTATCACTCAGACCGACAGACTCCCTACCGTTTTTTCATAGCCAAATGTTGTGGTGGTTTCTTTTTCCCAGTTCTGGTACACCACTCTAGGGCCCCTGATATATCAGAGGGTACCTCTACAGCCAAGATACCCCTCCCGATTCTCAACCTCCACATGTGGGTGTGGGGCCAACCATTTTGTGTCTTCACTTCTCTTACCAGTCTCGACATGGCTTCTTTATATCCTTAATTGTAGGACTTCTGTTCAGCTAGTTTTCGGATGGTTCTCCAGGTTGATTGTTCTATAATTTAGTTATAAATTTTAATGTGGTCAGGGGGCGAGGCAACCACAGCATTTCTCTACACCACCATCTTACACCAGGTTTCTTGGTCTTACTATTAGGTTCTCTACTTTTATTCTTTTTCAAAATTAATTTTGTCTACTCTGGTTTCTTTGCATTTCCATATAAATTTTAGAATAGTCTTGACTATATCTAACAAAATCCTGCTGAGATTTTAATTGAAATTCCTTTAATTATACAGATGAATTGGGCAAATCTTCAATCCATGAAGATTCTCCATTTATTTAGGTTGTCTTTGATTTCTTTTATCAGTGTTTTATAGTTTTTAGCATGCAGGTCCTGTCCTGTACATGGTTTTTTTTATAATAATAATTAACCTATTTTAATATTGAGGCATCTTTTGTAAAGGATATTGTTTTTGTTTATGTTAATTTCTAATTGTCTGTTGCTAGTAATAAAATATGATTGATTTTTGTGTGTTGACCTTGTATCTTACACACCTTTGTAAACTTCCTAAGAATTTTTAGTAGATTTCTTGGTATTTTCATGTAGACAATTATGTTGTCTATAAATAGGGGCAGTTTTTATTTCTTTTCTTTTCTTGTCCATTCAGTATGCTATTTTTTTCTTGACTTAATGTACTTCTCTGGGTTTTCCAAACGATGTTGAATAGGAAGTGCTGAGAAAGGATATCCTTTTCTTGTTCCCAAATCTTTGAGGAAAGCATTCACTTAGCATTAAGTAAGAAATTAACTATAGCTTTGTAGATGCACATTATCAGGTTGAGGAAGTTCTGTTACTAGTTTCCTGAGTGTTTTTTATCATGAACAGATGTAATTTTGTCAAATGCATTTTCTGCATCTATCAATTAGATCATGTGGATTTTCTTACTTAGTTCATTGATTTTTGAATATTAAACCATCCTTACATTCCTAGGACATGATCATGTTATAATTTATTTGTTTTTAATGTTGTTGAATTACTAGTTTTTTATTGAAGTATTTTTGCATTTATTTTCATGAAGGATATTGATCTGTAGGGGTTTTTTTTTTATGCTGTCTTGGTCTGGTTTCCATTGCTGGACTCATAAATGAGTTGGCAGGTATTCCTTCTCTTCTATTTTTGGGAAGAGATTATGTAGAATTGTTGTTATTTCTTCTTTAATTATTTGATAGATTTGCCTGTGATGTGTCTGCATGTATTTCTTTGAATTTATCCTCTTTTGTGTTTGCTGGGCTTTTTGAATTTCTAAGCTTTCTTTCACTTATTTGAGAAGTTTTCACTTATCATTTCTTCAAATTTAGTGTTTCACATTTTCCTTTCTTTCCATGACTATAATGGCACAATGTTAGAACCTTTGGTATTATCCATAGATCCTTGAGGCACTGTTTTTTTTTAAATTTTTTTTCTGTGTATTTAAATTTTGGTTATTGTATTTTTTTTAAGTTCTAAAGTTTGCATTTGGTTCTTCATGTATTACTTTTTTTTTACTGAGACTTTTTAATCTGTTTATTTCAAAAGTGTTCCCCTTACTTGCAAGCATTTTTATAAGCTGTTTTAAACTCATTGTCAGATAATTCCAATATGTGTGCCATCTCGGCATTGGCTTCTATTAATTAAATTTTCCATACAAGTTAAGATTTTCCTTGGTTCTTCCCAAGGCCAAGTAATTTTTTATTGGATCTTGGACATTTTGATTATTATGAAATTTTTGGTCATGTTTCAGTATAATGGGGAATGTTGGTAGTTTTGCTTTAGGAGGCAGTTGACCCCATTTAAGTTTAGACCACAAGTTCTCATCATCCTTCTGTGGACCGTGGTTTCAATGTCAGACAATTTTCAAAGGCTTTGCAAACCTATTTGGATTGATCCTGTGTGTATGCACCCAGTGGCCAGTCTATGCCTTGGACTGTGGTTTCATCTCTTCAATTCTCAGAAACTATGGTCTCCTGTTCAGTGTCAGATTCATACATGCACTACTCCGTTTCTGCGATCTCTTCAGTACTTCTCAGTTCATTGGAAAACCTTTTTTCAGTGTCTGGGGCCAAGTAGCATGAGGACAGAGAGAGAAAAAGCATCGAAGGCTCACCCCACCTATTGAAACTACTGCTTCTCTGACTGGAAAAAAGGTTCTCTCATCCAGTTTTTAGTTTTCTACTATTCCCCAGTTGCCACTGCTGCACTTCAATTGCTTTGGACTGGCACAATACGAGAACATAAAAAAAGAAAAAGAATAAAAACGGGGTGTTTCTATACACTTTCTTGAGCTTTTGGAGACCCCTTTCCCACTCTTCAGCACAAATAGATTAAGGTTTCTCCTGGAGTACTCTCTGTCCAACATCAATGGATGCTTCTAGATTTCGGGCTGCATTGCGTCCACACCGGTAGATAACTGGAGGAAAAAAGAAATGCTAACCTTACCTTTGATTCTATAGTACTTTGAATTCTGGTCTTCTTATCCAGTCCTCTTGGTACTATTTAATTTTCAGAGTCCTAAATAGATGCTCCTGGTTTTTATGACTCCCTTCAGTGGGGACAAGGTAGAGTTTACTTCATCTTATCCAGGATAAAAACCTCTTTATAGATTTTTTAAAAAATGAGTAAAGAATGAATATCAGTGTTTTGATTTGGGGGCCATAAGTTTTTCTAACAAAATGTTGTGATACCTTTCCTGCCATCATCTTTCATAATTCTTTCTTCTACCTTCCCATTGTTGTTAAACACCAACTGTACCAGATCCTCATTTGTCAGTGGCTTCTAGCATGATGTGAGCAGTCCTCTGTTATTTTTCTTGGCTTTAGGAAATCCTGACTTTTATGACAGATTTTCTTATTCACTTTGTTGTTTTGCATTGTACTTTTAGCTGTTTGCATCATACAGTTAGGAAGAGACCAATCCACAAAGAAATCAACACGTTGGATAGGGAGAAATGCTAGTGTTAAGTAGGTGATGCTGTTAAGAGGGAGAATAAATTTTCCTTCCAAATTTTTTATTATTTTTATTTTTTTATTTTTTGTTTTATTTTTATAATTAAGCTTATTGAGGTAACATTGGTTAATACAATATAATTTTCAGGTGGACATTATCATTTGACATCTGTATATTCTATTGTGTCTACCACCCAAAGTCCAGTTTCCTTCAGCTACCATATATTTGATCCCCTTTACCGACTTCACCATCGCCCTATTCCCCTATATTTGACCCATTTACCCCGTCTACCTCCTCCTCCTCCCCAACTCCACTAGTAACCACTAGTCTATAGTCCTCTGGTAACCACTAGTCTATAGTCCATGTCCATGAGACTATGTTTGTCCAGCTCATTTGTTGCTTTTTAGGTTTATACACCACATATAAGTGATATCATGTGTTTCATGATACTTTTAGCAGGACTGTCAGGGACGTTGCTGTACCTTGACCCTTCCCCCTCCTCCTGCAGTGAGCTCCAGCGGCTGAGAGAGGCAGCTTCTTTATTTCTCCCAGTCCACTGCCCGACACCCAGGGTTCTGACCTGTGGTATTTCTTATGCACTTAGACGGGCTGGTGTGCAATTTGGGTATTTTTTTGTTAAGTTTTAGTGCTTCAACTTATTGTTGTTTCAAGGGGAGAGATCTGGGGACGTCTCACACTCCGCCATGTTTCTAAAGATGTACCCAATTTTTTTATTGTAGTAAAATCACATAACAAAATTTACCATTGTAACCAGTTTAAGTGTACAGTTCAGTGGTATTAAATACATAATAATGTTTTACAACCACCATCATCTTCCATCTCCATAATTTTTTCATCTTGTAAAACTGAAACTCTATGCCCATTAAATGTTAACTCCATTTCCCCTCTCCCACAGCCCCTGGCAACCACCATTCCACTCTCTGTCTCTATAATTTTGATGACTTCAGTTACCTCATGGACTCATATAGTATTGTCTTTTTGTGACTGGCTTGTTTCACTTAATATAATGTCCTAAATATTCATCCATGTTGTAGCGCGTGTCAGAATTTCCTTTCTTTTTAAGACAATAATATTCTATTATATGTAGATGAAGGACAAATTTTATAAGTGTTCTGTTGAATATTTTCAGTCTTACTGATCTTGCTTCACTTCTTTGTTTCATGAATTTTGAAACTTGGATAATGACTATTCTTAATAACAAGGATCCTTTTTTTATTGAAAAAAAAAATTAAATGCAGAGACTTTGCTCCTAATTCTACCCTAAATTGTTTATAGGGTTCCTTTGTCTCCTTTATATGTGTTTTGATGTAGTAGTGATCTTCAGTATAAAAAATTTTAATCTCCTATTTTCACTTACTGTTAATGTCTTAAACCATTTGTCATTGTTGCTGTTAATTTCATACACATCATTTTTGACAGTTCATTTGTGAGCAGAGTTCTTCTAAACAGACATGCTAAAACTGCTAGGTAATATTGTCAAAGTGTGGGGTTTTGCTCTGCTAACTGTGGCCATCTGTGGATTTAGAAAAGAAAAGAGTAGGACTTTTCTAAATACTGTCATATTTCAAATACTGCTTCAATTTCTATAGACCAGGCCCCAAGCTAGACACTAAGATATAAATGTGAATAAACCATTTTTTTTGTTCTCACAGAACTTGAGGTTAAATGGGGAGACTGAAGGAAATAATAAGTACAGCAAAGAAAAAACACAATAACCATTTCAGAGAAGGAAAGATTTCATAGAAGTAGTGCCCTTGGAAGAAAGAGTAAATGTTTTTGCCTGTCAGGGCAGCAAACAGAGTGGTACATTGAAGAAAGCATACATAATTCAGTATTTCAAAGGATTGCGTGCATCATACTTATTGACATTGAATAGTGTACAAGACATATTAACTACAGAAAACAGGTTAAAAAAACAATGTGGTGATAGTATTCCACTTACGTGAAAAAAACAGCCATATTGGTGTATATACATATGTGTATATAAGCACAGTAAAAGTTATAAAGACATATACCAAACTGGTAACAGTGGTCACTTTTGGGGAGGGAATTGGGTGCAGAGGCAGAGATAATAAGGATCATATAAATAGCTTGTATCTTTTAGGCTTGTTTTCAATTATTACATATATTATTAAATGTAATCAGCAAATAATAATACATAAATAATGGAATCTTGATACAATGGAAAGTTATTCACCATGTAGATGTTCTAAGTCAGTAATTTGCAGACATTCTTTTAGACATGGAACCCTTTTTTCAAACAATTATTTTATTATTTATGATTTTTTTTTTTAAGGTGAGGCAACCTTGGTTGGTTGACCTCACAGATTGCAAGGACCTTGTCAGGTTACAATCCCTTATTTTTCATTTTTTTACACCTACATCACCTGGTCTTCCTAGGTGATCTCCCATCCAAGTACTAACCAGGCCTGACCCTGCTTAGCTTCCAAGATCAGACAGGATCAGACTTGTTCAGGGTGGCATGGCCATACACTCAAACAATTATTTTAAGTCCAGTTTTTTAAAAGCAAAGTGATTTTGTTGGACCTGGAGATCTTCATTTTGTGTTTGTGTGCCTCAAATGCATACAAATAGAGATCTGGAATGCTATCTAGATCCTGGGTGTTAACAATTACAGACTCTGAGAAATAAGATTATAAATATTTAAAATTTTTCTTTTTTGATTATGTATTTTAATTTTTCTATAAGTAACAAATGTTTGTTATGGTTAGATGATTTTTTTTTTGTAGAAAATAGTCAACACTGGGCCTATATGGTAAATTGGTGCTCTCTCATGCATTGAATGATGAGAGTTTAACTTGAGACATTTGCTTTGGTAAGAGATTTAGTATCATGTGCCAGGAGTCTATGAAAATGACCACATCCTTTGACCTAGTAATTTCACTTCTAAGAGTTTTCCCTATGAAATAACCCAAGAAAATTATGTAAAAATGTGCTTATCAGAGCATTATTATAATGAGAAAGTAGAAAATACTTTAACATTATATTCCACTTTGATGAAATGTTATGAAGATCATAAAGTTATATTGAAGAGGATTTTCAAATAACATTAGAAAAGGCTCAATAAGGCAAAGCCCCTTTAAGTCAGCCCCAACCCCACAGAGGTAAACAGTATTTTTACTTCTATTGCCATAGATTAGTTTAGCTTCTACTTGAACTTGACATGTGCTCTTTCGTATCTTCTCTCACTCAGTACATCTTTGAGATAGTGTTGCGTGTATCTGCACTTTGTTCTTTTTTATTGTTGTATAGTATTCTGTTATATGAACATACCAATTTTTCCATTTTTCTGTTAATATGCATTTGAGTTATTTCCAGTTTGGAGCTATTAAGAATAAAGCTATTGTTAGCATTCTTGTTCATATATTTTGGTGGACAAATAGACTCATTTCTCCTGGATAAATACTTAGGAGTAGAATTGCCATGCCATATGGTCAATATATGTTTAACTTCATAAGAAACTGCCAAAGAGTTTTCCAAACTGTACCAATATACATTTCCACCAGTAATATACTGGAGTTCCAGTTACTCCGTATTATTGACAGTACTTGATATTTATCATCTTTACTTTTAGCCATTCTAGTGGATATATAGTGATGTCACATTGTGGTTTTTATATGTGTTTAAGTGCTTTTGATTTTAATGTTCATACATTTTGAACCAATAATTTCACTTTTAGGACATTTTCTTGAGATAATCTGAAATCCAGAAAAAACTTATATGTACATATATGTTCTTTGCTGTATATAACTTATAATAGCCAAATGTGAGATATAACATAAATGTCAGGTATTATGGAAGTAATTACATAATTTATAATATATTTATAATGAAAAAATACAAGCCATTCAAAATTATTTTATAGTATAATAAAAGCAAGATAAAATTATACATAGATAAGGTATCAACTATAGAAAAATGTGTATATAAAATAGTGCAGCTATACTTCAATTAATAAAAAGTTAATATAAAAAATACTAGAAGGAAATACACCAAAATATCTTTGCTGGTGGTACTATGAATTTCCCCCATCCTTATGTATTTTTTCTAATGATCACTTGACTACTTTAGAATAGTACAAAATGTAAGTAAACTTTTATTTATTTTTAAACTTAATTTTTAAAAATTTTGCAGATTTTATGTACTATAATGCTTTCTCCCTATATAATCTTTTCTACAACATGAAAATTGTGCTCTTGTATTTCTTTAAATATTTGATTTCTGCTACTGTTTTGGCTCTCAAATTATAAATTATGTGAAAAAGGTACTCTTATGTTCTTTCTTCTGAACATCTGATGTTCCAACATCCAGTCCAGGACAGAAGATAAAATAGAGCGATTCAAGAAAGCTGTTGAATACTATTCAGTCACAAACAAACTCTCTTCGCTGCCAGTGGGTCCCTCCTCCTTTCTAGGTAAGGCTTCCATCTGATGCTGAGCTGATCTGTCCATGGGAGAAACTGAGTTACTCCCTCAGGAACTCCTGGGCCAGAATGGAATTGCTTGTTTGTATTACACCCTCTTAGAAGTCATTCCTGTTTGGTAGACATTCTTCTTTTGATTTCCATGTAATAAGAGAGGTGACATGAGATAGAACCCTGATTTATCAAATTTTTAGATGGGGTCCTATGCCTTTTTCTTTGCTTGGGTGTCTTTTGGTGTTCACCTCCACTGTGGCATGGTATATGTAAAATAGCCCTATCTGTGGGGTCAGGCTTGAGTTTGAATCCCACCTCTGCTATTTATTAGCTGCGTAATTTTAGCAAATCACATTTGTATGAAATATGGTTCATGATACCCACTTTATAAGGTTGTTAAGATTCCTGGCACAGCACATAGTAGCTGCTCAATAAATTGTTCTTTATAAATAAGTTTATTATAAATAACTTTTTAGATGATATGGGGTTAGCAGAATGTAACATGATAGAATTATTAGAATTGACTTAATTATAGCCTTTTCTTTTTCTTCAGGTTTTCGTAATAATCGGCTTGGAAATCCTCCCCTTCCACGAAATCAAATGGGCACTATCTCTGCTGGAAAGCAAATGGTAAGTATATTTTATGAGTCCTGAGACCATTTGTTAGCATTAGACACAGGTTGCTTCCTGATTTTTATCATCTGAATTAAGGAGTTAGGGTGATTCAGTGTTATCAGAATGTCAAGGCTGTATATACCTATGTAATGTTCTCAACCTGAGAATGGCAGACTATGTAAAGAAAACATCCAAATCGGTAACCACTAGGGCATTGTGAAGTTATATTAGCTAATGTTGGAGAGATGAATTGGTTCATTGTCCTACGTCTAGAGGATTCTGTCCATTTACCACTGTTAGAATTATTTCTTGTTATTTTCAGTAGGTCTTTTATCCCCAATAATCCCTGCTGCTGGCAGCATCTATATATCACAACTTCTGAGGGAACCATCTTGGAGCCTGGTAAAATGTTAAATAGCTTTTCTGTCTGTTTTATCCTTTAGTTTTCTCACCACGTGCCCCAGAAAATGAAATATCCACCATCATTCCCAATGGGACCCAACTCCTCTCTTCTTTTCTCCTCTCATGCTTTGGGAGATTCCCATGCTTTTTCTGAGGATCCCATGCTACAGGACAGCCCCTTTGCCAATTGGGCTGTCTCTTATGACTCCTCTACATCCCAGTTTCCCAATTACCTGACTTCCAAAGCCTCATCTCCTCTGGGACCAGACTCTTCCCACTCTTCTTCCTCTGATGGTGATGAGCCAAATGGAGCCAGCTCTCAGTAAGTATCTGTATAGGCACCCAAGGCAACAGACTTCTGAAGCATCTGTATTCTTTTGCTGCTAATCTGAGCAGGGGTGTGGGGAAGTACACGTTCCCAGCTTTTCTCTGGCTCTTTGCTTTTAAGCAAAGTAGGAAAACTTTCTCTATGCTTGGCTACTTCATGTTCATTTTGACCTTGTAAAGGTGGTCATTTTTGGATACTCAGGCCACTGAGGTAAAAAGCAGCAGAGCAACTGGTTAGGGAAGCCCTGGTATGTGTGTATTTCATATCATGGCTGTCATTGCTTAATTTGTGAGAGGGGTGGATTAAATTTTAAAAAATGAAAGAATGCATAAAGTTGAAGTATTACAACAGTTGAGTAGACAGTTATATTTCTTAGTAGCTAAGACAGAGTTCTGAGGATTAGAACAGTGGGATTTTGTACTAGCTCTTTTGTTCTTAGATTGTTCCTCCAAGCAGATTATTTCTAGAAACAGAGCTGCTTTGAGGTTTTAATTGTAATTATTTTCTTAGAACATAAGCAGACTATAAACATGGTCTGTTTCAAGGTGCAAAGGATTCAGAATGGTTCCCATAACTTTTGACCACTTTGGTTTATGCCAGATGAAATAAGCCAAGATGACAGTGATGGCCACTGAGAGGATAGGTATCAGGTCCATTGCTAATCCAGTGTCCTGACTTCCAGAGTGTTTGTAAGATTCCTTGGGATCAGAATAGACATCTTGAGTTGGAATATCTTTATCAACCTCCTTTTTCTTTTCTACACTGTCTTTCAAAATTTTTAGTCACATTACAGAAACACTTCAGCAGCAGCCAGTATGGGAGGACCCAAATGGTGACAGAGGGTCCTGGGTACCGCCTATTGATGCTGGAGTTTCAGATGCCAGCCTGGGTGATGGTGAGCCCACATCCCATCTCTGCTGTCTATGTCTACAAGGAATCACATGGACATCACCATTCCACCCTTACCTCCAGTTGCTCCAGAAGTCTTGCGGGTTGCCGAACACAGACACCGAAGGGGTCTTATGTACCCATATATCTACCACGTCCTCACTAAGGTGAAAAAGCACATCAGGACCCACCAACCTTTCTGTTCTTAGCAGTGTACTTCATACTTCCTGGAGCTATAAGTTACCAGAGAAAATTCTGATCTCTGATATCTAAAGGGAAATAAAAGGAGATCAGTTGTGCTGGGGCCCCTCATTGTATTAAAGCTCTCAGGTGAGGCGAGACCATCAGGGAATGGGACTGTACAGTAGATGAGGCTCCAGGTAAAATGTTATTGTGAGATTTTGAAGAAGACAATATACCAAGTTGATGGATTCTGGTCTAGGGATGGACACATCTAAAAAGAGGCTTTTTACTTTGTTCTTTGCCTCTCCCTCTACTTTTCCAGAGCTGACCCTCCACCAACCTTACCATACAAATCCATCCCCCAGTAAAATGTCGAAGAAAGCCTTTCCTCATTTTGTCAGCTATAGTCAGTCATAGCCAAGACTTTTACAATGGAACATAGCTTTTAAGCTGGCTGTGGTCACCTGGGCTTGTTACAGCTTCTTTTTAGTCTGAAACTTTATCTAAATACAAGTAGAAAATATAATAGCTAGGCTGCAGAGGCTCTAGTTCATTACTGGTTCTTCTCTGCTCAATTCCAAACCTCGAGGTAATTAATCTTCTCCTTTCCCTTGGACTGTTTCTTATTAGGGTGAGATTAAGATCCCTGTATGTATTGAGGATGAGTGTAACATGGAGCTGCCTCCAGCTGCTCTCCTGTTCCGGTCAGCTCGTCAGTATGTATATGGGGTCCTTTTCAGTCTGGCAGAGACACAGCGGAAAATGGAGCGCCTGGCCGGACGGAGACGGCTGCCTGTAGAAGGTAAGTATAATTCTGGCTTTGACAGATCTCTCAAAGCTTGTTGCAAAGCAAAAATGTCTGTATGTAAGCACATCATAGTTGGTTATGGAGCAGTCTTTGAGAAAATGTATAATTCACCAGGATGGATGTTGATAAGGGAAATACATTAACGTAAGCCTTAGTTCTTTAATCTTTAATCTTTAATCATTAAGCATTCAGAGTGAAATCATGTGATATTACAGGAAATGTTGGAGGGACTTCTTTAAGAAGAAAAAACGTGTATCAAATACATCAATAAAGAATGGTAATAACTACATTCCTATCAACATGTACCTCAAATGGAAAAGAATTGAATGCTCCAACCAAAAGATAGGGTGGCTGAATGGATAAGAAAACAAGACCCCTACATATGCTGCCTACAAGAGACTCACTTCAGATTAAAAGACACACACAGACTAAAAAAGGGGATGGAAAAAGATATTGCCTCAATGGACCTAGAGGGTATTGCGCTGAATGAAGTAGTCAGGTAGAGAAAAAACAAATACCACATGATTTCACATACATGTGAAATCTAAAGAACAAAATAAACAAAAACAAGTGGAAACACTCATAGATACAGAGAATATTTTGAGGGCTATTAGATGGGGGGAGGTTGGGAAGACAATGAAAAGGGCAGAGAGAGTTAGAAGTACAAATGGATAGTTACAAAATAGACATGGAGATATAAAGTATAGCATAAGGAAAATAGTCAACAGTGTTGTAAATAATATGTAAGGGGAAGAGTGGTACTAGATTTAGTGGGGTGACCACTTTGTGAGTTATAGAGATATCTAATCACTATGCTGTACAACTGAAACTAATATATTATTGTATGCCAACTACAGTCGAAAAAAAACTCATTGAGTTGTACAATGTAAATATGAGCAACTAATTGTCTATTATATTTCAATAAAGCCAGGGGAAAAGAAAAAAAATGCCTTGACAAACAATTCTATACATGCATGATACATATTAAAAATATAAAGTCTCAGCAAAGATATATAAGATGTAAGAAAACAAATGGAAATTAAGAATTAAAAAATACTGTCACTGAAATGAAATACTCAGTAGATGGTTTAAACAGCAAATTGGGGATAATAGAGAAAATACTCAGTGGACTTGGAGGCAGAACAATAGAAATTACCCAATCTGAATAACAGAAAAAAAAGTAGACTAAAAAATGAACAGGAAATATATAGAAGATCCAATATTTGTGTCATTGTTGTCCCAGAAGGAGAGGATTGGGATTATAGATGTATGCAAAGAAGTAATGGCTGAAACATCACCAAATTTGGCAACAGAAGAAAACAAACATGAACCCACGGATTCAAGAAGCTAAGTGAATTATAAATGATATAACCACCAAAGAAATCCATGCCAAGATATAGCCTGGTCAAACCTTTGAAAGCTAAAACAGAGAAAAATTATTGAAAATAACCAGAGAGAAACATTTTACCTATAGGAGGAAAATAATATGACTAACAGTTAATCTCTCATCAGAAAATGATGGCGTCCAGAAGGAAGTAGCACAACGTTTTCAAGGGCTGAAAGAAAAGAACTGTCACCTTAGATTTCTATATCAATCAAAATATCCTCTGGGAATGAAGGGGAAATCAAAATGTTATCAGATAAAGAAAAACTGGTAATTTTTCACAAGCAGACCTACCCTAAAATAATGGCAAAAAATTATTCTCTACAGAAAGGAAATGATAAAAGGAATCTTGAACGCCAAGAAGAAGAAAGAAAACAATGAAAACAAACTATAGAGAAATACTATAGACTTTCCCTCTCATGAGTTTTTCTAAATTATGTTTTACAGTTAAAGCAAAAACTATAACATTGTTTTTACAATAACCGAGATATGAAGCTACCTAAGTGCCCATCATAGATGATGGGATAAAGAAGAAGTGGTACATATATACATTGGATACTGCTTGGCCATAAAAAAATGAAATCTTAACATTTGTGGCAACATGAATGGACCTAGAGGGTATTATGCTAAGTGAAAAAAAGTGAGACAAAAACAAATACCATATGATTTCACTTAATATGTAGGATCTGAAGAACAAAATAAAACAAAGACTCATAGATATAGAGAACCAATTGATGATTGTCAGATGGGAAGTGAAAAAGATTGAAAGGATTAAGAAGCAAGTTAATAGTTAAAAATAGTAATGGGGATGTAAAGTACAGCATAGGGAATATAGTCAATAATATTGTAATAACTATGTATAGTGCAAGTTGGTGGAGATCACTTTGTATGTTATGTAAACATCTAACCACTATGCTGTGCACCTGAAACTAATATAAAATAATATTGAATGTGAATTCAAATTGAAAAAAAAACTATAACACTGTTTAATATGCTTGTCAATGTCTGTAGAGAAAATATTTAAGACAATTATAAATGGGGGAGGGTAAAGGGATATAACAGAAGTCAAGTTTCTACACATCACTTGCACTGGTAAAATGTCAACACCAATAGACTGTGATAAGTTATGTACATATAATGTGTAATACCTAGAAAATTCACTGAAGAAGCTATAAAGAGATATCCAAAAACACTATAGAGAAATCAAAATGGAATTCTAAGTTAACTTCAAGTAACCCATAGGGAAGAGTAAGAAAGTAAAGATATGAAAAACAGAACAGCAAAAATTAAATTACAGACTTAAGCCCTAATATATCAATGTTTACATTAAATATAAGTGATCTAACTACACCAATTAAAATACAGAGATTGCATACTGGATAAACACGACCCAACTATATGCTATCTACAAAAAATTCACTTCAAATATAATGATCTAAGTAAAAGGATGGAAAATGGTATACCATGAAAACATTAATCAAAAGAAAGCAGGAATGGCTATATTAGTTCCAAATAAAGTAGACTTCAGATCAAAGACAATTGCCAGGGACAGAGAGGGACATTACATAACGGTAAGAGGGTCAATCCATCAAAAAGACAAGCAATTTTAAATGTGTATCACCTAACAGCAGAGCCATAAAATATGTGATGCAACACCTGGTAGAACTTAAGTGAAAAATTGACCGACTCACATTAGAGACCTCAACTCCTCTCTCAATAATAGATAGAACAGCTAGACAGAAAATTAGCAAGAATATAAAACTTGAAAACACCATAAATGAGTAGAATTTAATCAACTCACAAAACATGGAACAACAGCACCATGCACTTTCTTTTCACATGCCCACAGAACACATGCCATGATAGATCATATCCTGGGCCACAAAACAAACCTCAATAAATGTAAAAGAATCGAAACCATATAGAGTTAATCTCACGCCACTATGGAATTAAACTAGAAATCAACAACAGAAAGATATTAGGAATATCTGTAAATACTTTGAAAATAACAAAGTATTTCTATAGATAATCCATTAGTCAAAGAGTAAATCTCAAAAAAAGAAAGAAATATATAGGACTAAATGAAAATAAAAATACAGCATATTAAAATTTGCGAACTAGAGATAAATAGCTGCTGAGAGAAAAATTTATAGTACTTAATGGTCACATTAAAAAAGGAAAATGCTTTAAACAATCATGTGAACTTTCACCTTAAGAAACAAGAAGAGGAGAAAACTAAACTTGCAGCAAATCAAAGGGAGGAAATAAAGATAACAGAAATCAATGAAATCAAAAACAATAGAAAAAATTAAATGAAAAAAAACTTGATTTTTGAAAAGAACAATAAAATTCACAAACTTCCAGCAAGACTGCAAAGAAAGAAATAGAAAAGACACAAGTTGCTATATTGAGAATGAGACAGAATATCACAGAGCCTGTAGACATCAAAAGGATTGTGTAGGAATACGGTAAACAACTCTATGCATAATTTTGACAACTTAGACAAAATGGACCAGTTTCTCAAAATATACAAACTACTGTAACCTTATTTGAAATAGATAATTTGAATAGCCCTATAAATATTAATAAAATTTATTTTGAAACTTCCCAGAAAAGAAATCTAGCTCCATTGGTTTTACTGGAGCATTCTACCAAATGTTTAACAAAGAATTAACATCAATTCTATACAATCTTTTTCAGAAATTAGAAGAGAACATTTCCCAACTCATTCTATGAAGCCGGTGTTACCTTGATAATAAAACCAAATAAAGACAATACATAGAGACACTTCAGACTGATATCCCACATCAATATGGATGTAAAAATTTTTAACAAAATATTAGTCAATAGAATTCAGGAGTATATAAAAACAATTATACACCATGGCCAAGTAGGGTTTATTCCATGGTTACAAGGCTAGTTCAAAATTCGAAAAATCAATTAATGTAATTCACTATATAAACAGGCAAAAGAAGAAAAAGTAATATCATCTGAATTGATGCAGAAAAACATTTGACAAAATTCATCAACCATTCATGATAAAAAAGCTCAAAAAACTAGGACTAGGGTGAATTTCTTTAACTGATAAAGAACGTCTACAAAAACCCTATAGGTAGCATTATACTTAATAGTGAAATACTGAGTATTTTTCTCCTAAAATAAGGAACAAGGCTAAAATGCCTGCCCTCACTGCTCTTCAACATAGTACTGGAAGTTCTAACCAGCATAGGAAGGCAAGAAAATGAAATAGAAGGCATACAGATCAGAAAGGAAGAAATAAAACTGTCCCTGATTGCAGATGACATATAGTCTATGTAGAAAAATGATAAAGACTCTACAACAAAACTCCTAGAAATGATAAGTGAGTTCATCAAAGTTGTAGGATATGAAATAAACATACAGAAATTAATTGTATTTCTCTATACTAACAATGAATATGTGGAACTGAAATAAACACAATACTGTTTACAATCTTTCCAAAGGAAATTAAATACTTAGGTATAAATTTAACAAAAGATATTCAGGACCTATATGACGAGAATTACAAAATGCTGATGAAAGAAATCAATGAGACCTACATAAATGGAGAGAGATAGATGACTATGAATTGGAAGACTCAACATAGTAAAGAGGTCAGTTCTCCCCAAATTGATATACAGGTTTAACGTAATTCCTAGCCAAATCCCAGAAGGATTATTTATAGATATAGACAAGAGTATTCTAATATTTACCCGGAGAGAAAAAGGAACTAAATATGTAAAGCATTTTTGAAATTGGGAGCAATTACCTGATTATAAGACTTATTGTGTAGCTATAATAATTAAGACTGTGTGGTATTGGCAGTGATATAGGCACATAGATCAATGAAGTAGAATAGGGAACCCAGAAATAGCCCCATACAAGTGCAGCCAACTGATTTTGGGCAAAGCTATAGAAGTGTTTCATTGGAGGGAGGATAATCTTTAACAAATGGTACTGGGTCAATTGGACATCCATAGATGAACAAGTACCACGTATCTAGACTGGTATCTAAAATATGTAAAGAACTCTGAAAACTTAACACTATAAAAACAATCCAATTAGAAAATCAGCAAAAGACATGCACAGACATTTCACTGAAGATATGCATATGACAAGAAAAAGATATGAAAAGATGTCCATTATTAGCTATTAGAGAAATGCAAGTTAAAACCATAGTGAGGTTTTACTACATACATATCAGAAAGTCTAATATTAAAATGGTGATAATACCACGTACTAGATTGGATGTGGAGAAACTGGATTACTCATAAATTGCTGGTAAGAATGTAAAATGGTACACTCACTTTGGAAAATAATTCAGTGGCTCCTTTCAAAGCTAAAAATAGACTTATGCAATCCAGTACTTACACTTTGGGCATTTATCCCAGAGAAATGAAAACATTTTCATTCAGGAACTTGTATACAAATATTCATAGCAGCTTTATTCATATTAGTACAAAACTGGAAACAACCTAAATATCCTTCAAAAGGTGAGTGGTTAAACTGGTATACCCATACTATGGAAAACTACTTAGCAAAAAGTAATGAACTAATTCATGTAAGAGCATGGATGGATCTTGAGGGCATTATGCTGAATGAAAATGCCAATCTCAAAAGATTGCATATATATGATTCTGTTTATATACATTGTCAAATTGACAAAATTGTAGATCTGGAGAACAGATTAGTGCTTGCCTGGTATTAGAGATGATGCTGGACAGCACTGGTTGTGACCATAGAAAGGATAGTACAAGGGAGATTTTGTGGTGATGAAATGGTTCTGTGTCTTGATTGTGGTGGTGGTTACACAAATCTCTGCATGACATAGAACTATACACAAATGAATTGCCAGTCAAATAACAGAATAAGTAAACTCTGTGCATGCCTCCTTTTATGTCCACATCAAAATGACAACTAAACTATAGAACAGCCATCATTGAGAATCTCCTGAAGTACAGCTGAACAGAAGTCCTATAACTAAGGACATGTAGAAGAGGGCACAACAAGACTGGTGGGAGGGGTGGAAATACAGAATGAGCTGGTCCCACACTCATGTGTGGTTAAAAATCAGGAGGGATATCTCAGGTGTGGAGGTCAACCCTGAGGAGTGAGGGGTTCCAGCCCGCCCCACAATGAGCTCTCCAACCTAGGGTTACAGTGCGAGGAAGAGAAGTCCCATAATTTCTGGCTATGAAATACACCTGAGATTGTGGTTGAGTGAGAGAGAGGGCTGCTGAAATTTCAGGCATTCCTCTTAAAGGACCCAGGCATGGACTTACAGTCATGACTAACTCACTTTTGTGTAAGCTACAGCACTGGTGCAGTGGCTATAAAGCACCAGAGACATCCAGGAGGAACCGAATTGTCTGGTTTCAGTGCAAGGGCAGGAGGAGCAGCTTTTTCCTAGACAGAAGTGCTGGCAAGAGCCACTGTTCCTTTGTTGAAACCTCCCCTCATCTAGCCTGCACACAGAGAGGGGTGTCATATCTGAGTCTCCATCAACCTAGGTAACACTGTTTGCCCCTCCCTGGTGACTCCCTGAGGCCCCACTGCAGCCAACTTGTGGGCCCACCCAAGCTACTTCCAGTGTTTTTTTCCACACAAGTGGTCTGCCTCGGCTTAAGCTGTGAACTTTCCTAAAATCTCTCAAAGGTTTACAAACCCCAAACAAGCAGCATTTGGCCTTGGCATGCCCCAAACTTCTTGCTTGGCACCCAAAGACTGGCGCTAGTCACAGCCAGCCTCCATTCCAGGCTTGGCCACTCCCAGGCATCTCCAGTCCTAGCATGGGTGGCAGCCATCTGCAGATTGTTTTGTGGCTCATGTCAGCTGGCCTTGGGCAGGCACAGCCTGAACTCGGCTTTAGGTGTGGCCCCTCCAGGAGGCCAAGTGTCCAGCAGGCCCAGTGGCTTGCTTTGGACCATGCTGGAGCACCACCCAGGCACTTCCATGGGCAACATGCCCAAAGGGCAGACTGGGCAGCACGAGAGCACTGGTAAAGCAAATCCTGCTCCGTCGGGTCAGCCCTTGTAGAACATCTCCTTTACTCTACAGTCATGACCAGTTCTCACAATCAATCAGCCTGAGGGTCAATCTCTTCCATTAATTACAGATGGTAACCTAGCTCAGCTACAGCAGGAGGGCACACACAGTCCACGAAGGGATACAACTGGAGCACTCAGCTCAGATGACTAGGGAGACTGCACCACTGGGCCCCATAGGACATACCATCTCTACTAAGACCAGGAGACATAGCAACCCTACCTAATACCTAGAAACAAACACAGGGAGGTAGCCAAAATGGGGAGAGAAAGAAATATGTCTCAAATAAAAGAACAGGAGAAAACTCCAGGAAAAGAACTGAATGAAATGGAGACAAGTAACCTACCAGATAACAAAGTTCAAAACATGGTTATAAGGGTGCTCACTGATTTCAGTGAGAACTTCGACAAAGAGATAGGAAACATAAAAAATGGAGACAGAATCGTATAAAAGAACCAGTCAGAAATGAAGAATGCAATAACAAATAAATAATACACTAGAGGGAATCAATAGTAGATTAGTTGAAGCAGAGGATTGAATCAGCACTCTGGAAAAGAAGGCAGAAAGCACCAATCAGAAAATAAAGAATCCAAAAATAAAAATAAAGAATCCAAAAAAGGATAGTTTAAGGGACCTCTGGGAGAACATCAAGCGTACCAACATTTGCATCATCAGGATACCAGAAGGAGAAGAAAGAGGAAGGAATTGAAAACCTATTTGAAGAAGTAATGATAGAAAACTGGCAAAGGAAATAGAAGCCCAGGGGGCACAGAGTCCCAAACAAGAGGAGCCCTAACAAGCCCACACCAAGACACATCATAATTGAAATGCCAAAGGTTAAAGACAAAGAGAATTTTAAAAGCAGCAAGAGAAAAGCAGCTCCTATAAGACTGTCAGCTGATTTCTCAACACAAACTTTGCAGGCCAGAAGGGATTGGCATGAAATATTCAAGTGATAAAAAGCAAGAGCCTTCAAGCAAGATGTAAAAGCAAAGCTATCGTTTAAAATTGAAGGGCAGATAAAGAATTTCCCAGACAAGGAAAAGCTAAAGGAGTTCTTCAACACCAAACCAGTATTACAAGCAATATTCGAGGAACTTCTTTAAGAAGAAAAAAAAAAGAAAAAAAATAATAAAATGGCAGTAACTACATATCTATCAACAATTACTTTAAATGTAAGTGGATTAAATGCTTCAACCAAAAGATAGTGTGACTGAATGGATAAGAAAACAAGACCCTTACATATGCTGCCTACAAGTGACTCACTTCAGACCGAAAGACACAGAGAGACAGAAAAGGAATGGAAAAAGATACTTCATAAAAATGGAAATGAAAGAAAAAACTGGAGTAGCAATACTTATACCAGACAAAGTAGACTTTTAAAGTAGACTTTAAAACAAAGGCTATATAACCAGAGACAAAGAAGAACCCTAAAGTCCCACTTCTGGGTATTTATCCAAAGAAAGCCAAAACACTACCTTGAAGGGACATGTGTATCCATATGTTCATTGCAGCATGATTTACTATATCCAAGATATGGAGGCAACCACGGTGTTCATCAATGGATGAATGGATAAAGAAGAGGTACATATATAAAATAAAAATTACTCAGCCATGAAAAAAAGAAACCTTGCCATTTGCAACAATGTGGATGGACGTAGAGGATATTATGCTGGGTGGAATAAGTCACACAGAAAGACAGATGCCATATGATTGCAATTCCATGTGGAACCTAAAGAACAAAATAAATGAACAAACAGAACAAACTTAATAGATACAGAAAACAGTTTGATGGTCGCCAAATGTAAGGGGTTTGGGGGGATGGAAGAAAAAGAGGAATGGATTAAGAAGTACAGATTGGTAGTTACAAATAGTTATGGGGATGTACAGTATAGTATAAGGAGTATCGTCAATAATATTGTAATAACTATGGTGTCAAATGGGCACTAGATTTATCAGGGTGATCACTTTGTAAGTTATATAAATGTCTAATCACTATGTTGTACACCTTAAAATAATATATTGTATGTCAACTGTAACTGAAAAATAAAAAAATAAATTAAAAGGCAAAAAAGAACTATACATACAATTATACCAATATCAATTTCCAATCTTTGATATTTTATTATAATTATTTTAGATGTAACCATGGGGAAATCTTGGTAAAGGTTACACAGGACCTTTCTCTTCTATCTTTGTGACTCCCTGTGAATCTATAATTATTTTAAACTAAACGTTTTTAAAAAGAGCACTTTAGTGATTGTGAAGCTTGAATATGAGGGGGACCAGAAAGGATAAAGGCAGGGACAACATTCTGGAGATTCTCGTTAGATCAAAGATGATAAGATCTGAATCTCTACATGATTTTTTACAATGAAGAAAAGAGGACATAAGTAAGGAAGTAGAATTAGCAGAATCTTGGGAATAACCAGATTTGTAGGAGATAAAGGAGAGCGAGGATTCTAGGATGACTTACAGGTTTCTAGCTTGGATAATTGAGTATCTCCTAAAAGAGGCCATAGCTCAGGAGCCTGAGGTATACTAGAAGTAGACAGAAGCCAAGTTTTCCTTGTCTGTTACACCTTTATAAAGCTAAAACACATTAGCTTTTTGGGCATTTTGTGAAATTTTTGTCTTTGGGGTGAATGTAGTCCATTATAAGCCAGGTAGTCACATAATTCTTTCTCGGACTTCTTTTCTTGCCTGGGCTGGTATATCTACTTTAAGAAATGAGTTTCAAAGTAACTAAGAACTGTATGACAATGATCCTTGATTTCTTCATCTGTAAAATGAACACTACATTTTGTGATACTGCTAATCTCTCAGAATTGTTCAACACAGTAAATGGATTTACATGTATATGCAAAGTATTTAACATCTATTGAGCATATAATAAATGCTTACTACTCAAGCTGTTACTACTGGTAACAATAAAAATTATAGCAAAAAAATTAAAAAGATGTTGAAATGTGATAGATCCTGCCCATTGTGGCCAGCTACAGAAATGCTCAGAGATTCTCTAGAGCCTGTTTTCCCTTAATTTCTGTTTTCCAGTTCCTTCAGTGATTCTTAAAGAGTGGTCTGCCTATAAGGGGAAGTCTCCTCAAACCCCTGAGCTGGTGTCTGCACTGACATTTCGGGAATGGACTTGTCCAAACCTCAAGAAACTCTGGCTAGGCAAAGCAGTTGAGGACAAGAACAGAAGGATGCGGGCCTTCCTGGCCTGTATGAAGTCAGACACACCCAGTATGCTCAATCCAGCTAATGTCCCCACCCATCTGCTGCTCATGTGCTGTGTACTCAGGTAAGCCATGTGACCAGGGGAGAGGGGGGGTTCATTTTTCTTTTTCTTTTTGGACATTAATCAGGTGTTTTTAAGTGTTTTGGTGGGGAGGTTTTATTTTATATTTAGCTCAGACCTCAGAAATAAATTAATTGTTATGATAGTCTCCCCAGTTTGTGATTTCCGTCATCATAAGTTCATGCATGACCTCTCTTTTATATTTGGTTTTATAATTAGTTTTTGACCCCTTTACTCTTTATTCCTGATCCAGTTCCCTTCCCCTCTCTACCTATCGTTATCCACTCTTGGGTATTTGATGTGCGTCCTTCCAAGCCATCTCCCATACATTTACTTAGACATACGTGTGTCCATGCATAGTCTATAGTATTGTTCGTATGTGTAGATTTTTTCTCTCTTTAATATGAAAGATATTATGCTGTACACCTCATTCTGTTTCTCACCTTTTCACTCTGTGGTTTTCAAGTTCTATCTGTATTCATGTATGGTTCATTCCTCATGACTGCTGGATTACGTTCCATCAAATAATATCAGTACTCTTGACCTTGAACAACAGAGGTTTGGACTGCGCAGGTCCGCTTATATGCTGATTTTTTTCAATATATACTATAAATGTGTCTTCTTATTCTTATGATTTTTTTAATAACATTTTTTTCTCTAGCTTTATTGTAAGAATACAGTATATAATACATATAGAAAATATGTGTTAATCGACAGTTTGTTATTGGTAAGGCTTCTGGTCAACAGTAGGCTATTAGTAGTTAAGTTTTAGAGAAGTCAAATGTTATACATGGATTTTTGACTGTGCAGATGGTCAGCACCACTAATCCCTGTGTTGTTCAAGGGTCAACTGTATTTTATTTATCAATTGATAGATAGTTTTCAGTTCTTGGATATTACAAACAATGCTACAGGGAATATCTTCATAGATGTCTCTACCTCTTTGTGTTACTTTGTTAGTTTATCTGAAGTGTGTACTCAGAGTAGGAATTCCTGTATCCTGTAAAATATGCATATATATTTTTCAGCAAATATTGCCAAATTGCTTTAGATTTTATCTGTACTAATTTATAGACTTCAGAACAATGCAAAAAGGGTTATTTGCATTTCTTTGACTACAGATGAAGTTGAGCTCCTATTTTACACATATTAGCTATTTTTTTTATTCTCTGAAGTGCCTATTTATCTTGCAAATTTTCTTTTAGGTTACTTGTCTTTCTTGATGATTACAGAACTCTTTTGCCAGATATATGTGTATATATACATACATAAATAGCGAATATCTTTTCTATATCTTTATGTGTATCCAGCCAGTCACAATTTTTAAAAACTTTATGTATACTATCTTTGTTGAAGAAAAGTCTTAAATATTCACTTTTTATTATTTCATACATACAGAAAAGCTGAAAGAAGAGTATGGTAAAGACTCATATGCCCACCACTTAGATTCTACAATTTATATTTTACTATACTTACTTTATCCCATATAACTATCCATCTCTACCCATCCATTTATCCATCCTTTTTTGATACATTTCCAAGTATATTTTAGATATCAGTACACTGTACCCCTAACCAAGAAGTATTTAATTTAAATTTCATCAAACCCATCAAATTGCATCTTTATGGCATGTGCTTGGGGGTTCTTATTTAATAAATTCTTCCCTACCCCACGATCATAAAAATATTTTTCTACATTTTTGTATAGTTTTTTAATGTTGCCTTCCATATCAGATCTTTTTTCCCCCCTCTTTAATTCCCCACCGCACTTCCACCCCTGATCTATGGATGTTGCCGTTTCCCCTTAAGAACTGGATCTCTGAAGGTGGGGCATCTCATCCCACCGCTCACAGTGTGCACCCGGGGCCTGGCACCCAGAACACTCAGAGGGCCTGACACATCCAGGGTATGGTCCATGGCTCCACCTGGGGTGCAAACCCAGGACTTTTTGCATGTAAAGCTGATGTGCTAACCCCTACACTATGGAGCCACCCCCACCATATCAGACCTTTAATATAGTGGGTATTTATTCTGTATATTCTGTAAAAAGGATCTAATTTTATTTTCTCTACATAATAAGCCAGTTTCCCCAACTACATTTATTAAATGACCTCTTCTTCCCCCACTGATCTATATTATCACCTTTTATATGTATCAAGTTCCTATATATACATCAGTCCATTCTTGGATTCTATTTTATTCCATTACCTATTTGATCTCTCACCAGGATCACATTGTTTCAATTACTAAGGTTTATAATTTGCCTTAGTATCAGGTAGGGCAAATCTCCACTCTATGCTTTTCTCGTTTCAGACTTGTAGCTATTCCAGAACTCCATAAACCTTTAATCTTCAAATATTTAGAATTACTCCAGTTTTCCCAAAATCTTCTCATTTTTTTTAATGAATTGAATTTATGTATTAATCTGGGAAGAATTGACATCTTTATAATGTTAAATCTTCCCATCCGAAAATCATAGTTTACTTCTCCCTTTATTCAAGTCTCTTCCTTTACCTCTAAGTAGAGTTAATTTTTTTCCATAGAGTTCTTTGGCATTTTAAATTAATTCCTAGGTACTTGATATATATTGAACAATTATGGGTGGTATTCTATTTTCTATTATATTTTCTCATTGTTTATTTGCTGATGTCCAGGAAGTAAGTTTTTGTGAAAAGAGGAAGTCAGTCCCTACAAGTCACTAGAGGGTATAGAATATTGAACTTTGAAATTGGATAGGCCTTAATTTGAATTCTGGCTCTGGTACTTTGCAGCTTTGAAAAGTCAATTTAACCCTTTAAAACACCCATTTCCTCATCATAGATGGGTATAATAATTCCTCTCAGAGCTGTTTGAGGATTGAGGTAGTACATTCAGGGCCTTACCACACTGGAGATGCTGAATATAAATTTTCCAACTGCCTTGAGATTAAAGTGGTGACTTAAGAAGTCCTCCCAGTAAGAATACTGGATAGGATTCATTCTTCTAAGCTCCTAATATGTTCCTGGGCCACAGCCCTGCATTGTCTTATATTAACTCTGGAATTATATGTTTTGTTTATCTTTTTTCTCAAAAGTATACTAGTAGCTCAATTTCACATTTATTTGATTATCTGTTTTTTTTAACATATCCAGGAACATGAAAGTAAGTAAAAATTGCTTATGAACAGCTATAATAGCTATCACAAAGACTTTGCTGTAAGTCTAATAGGTTCTATATGCTTCCCCTGAAGATAACCCATTAGCCTCTTGCTCAACCTGTTTATCCTTAATTTAGACATATTTATGACAGTTTGATCATCCGATTACCCAGTGTACAACAGATGAGAAACAGCAAATTGTAAGGAAGGGGACTCAGGAAATAAGAGCTATTTCTAGAACCAGCCCAAGTGACAGCAAAGATAAGTGATAGCCTATTGCCTAAGAGCTGGGGAAAAGATATAAAGATTATTTTTAAAAAGACTTAAGAACCCCAGAAGAGAGACATCATGTGGAGTTTTTTAGTGTTAAGGGTAACTGCCCTGTATATATCAGTAACATATATTAGATCATTATTAAAGCACAAGGCAATAATCGATGTTCACAAAATCTTCAAGAACAGGTTTTATAGTATTACATATTATGTACCTGGTAGTGTGCTAAGTTAGCCCTTTGTGTGCAATACTACTAATGCTCACAATAGTTTTGAAAAGTAAGTCTTGTTTATCTTCATTTATAGATGAGGAAATAAGCATTCAAAGTTGCATAGCTAGTAAGGGGTTGTGCAAGAATTTGAACCCAAGTCTCTCCGGCTCCCAGTTCCTATGCTTTTTAAAAGACAAAATGGTAGAATAATGCAGTTTTACAGATTAAACTAAAATCTGCTTGAAAACTTAAATTCATCTTTAAAAGAAGATTAACTTATCCTAAATACTGTACTGCCCAGAAATGTCAGATAAACACTGGTAGAGCATTGAACTGTGGCTTAATTGAATACTGGAGTCTAAACTCCTCAATTGCTTCTACCACCTATAGGTAAAAGAAAGTAAAGTAATGCTGGGGAAGTTGTGACTAAAACTTAAGTTGGTAAAGCTCTTAGTTGGCCTAGGGAAGTGAGAGTCTTTTAGGAAAGGCTGATATATTTTGAGGAAGGCAGAAACTTTACATGTATTATAGTCACCATGAGGAGGGAAGGATAATGAGGAACTCTGTCAGTCTTGTAGATGTGGGGTGCAGCCCTGTTGAATGTAGAGAGGCATAAACCAAGGCCCTATTATTTCTAGCAAAGGTTCATTCAAATCTCAACAGTTTTCCAGAAAATGAACATGAAATTGGACAAGGTCCTTACTCCAGATTCATGGGTAAAGTTAAGGAGTCTCTTTTGACCAGTTAGTGGCTTAGGCTGACTCAGGGGTGACATCTAAAACATATAACAAGGGGAGAAGCTCTCAGTAGAGACATTAGAGACTGTACCCTGAATAGGAAATAGACTTCACAGAATTAGTCCAGCCAAGTCACTAAACAAAAGAGCAGCCAACCAAACAATGTCAACCAGCCCTGGGCTGGCAAATGTATGGGGTCAGTATCCAGTGTTGTTATAATACAGTATCCAAAATACTCATTTTTTAACAAAAATGTCAAGGTACTCTAAAAAACCTGAAGTGTGACCCATACACAGTAAAGAAAGTAGGCTTTCGAAGGACCTACATGTTAATTTAGAAAAGACGTCAAAGCAGTTATTTTAAATATACTCAAAGAACTAAGTAATACCTTACATAAAGAATTAAAGGAAGACATGATGACAATATCTCCTCAAATAGGGAATATCAACAAAGAGAAAGTATTAAAAAGAACCAAGTAGGTATCCCGGAGTTGAAAAGTACAACAAAGCAATATGAAAATTTTACTAGAATGGGTCAACATTAGACTTGAACTGGCAGAAGAAAGAATTAGTAAATTTGAGGACAGATTAATAGATATTATGTGATCTGAAGAGCAGAGAGGTAAAAGGACAAAGAAAACCGAACAGATCCTCAAGAGAAATGTATGACACCATTAAGTGCACCAATATACATGTAATGGGAGTACCTGAAGGAGAGACATGAATAGAAAAAAAAAATTTTTTAATGGTTAAAAACTTCCCAACCTTGATGAAAAACATTAATCTATACATTCAATAAGCTCAATGAATTCCAAGTAGGATAAACATAAAGAGAACCACACCAGACATATATCATAGTCAAAATGATCAAAGCCAAAGCCAAAGAGAGCTTCTTGAATGCTGTGAGAAAAAAATGACTCATCACATACAAGGGAACCACAAAGATTAGATTCTCATCAGAAACAATGGAGACCAGAAGGTAGGGAAACAACATAATTCAATGTGCTGAAATATAAGACTCTCAATTGCCAATCTTATATATTATAAAACTATATTTCAAAAATGAAGGTGAAATGAAGACATTCAAAGATGAAGAAAAACTGAGAATGTGTTGCTTGCAGACTTGCCTTATAAGAAATACTAAAGGAAGTTCTATAGGCTAAAAGCAAGTGACAATAGATAGTAATTCAAATCCATATTTGAGAAAACACCACTAAAGGTAATTATATAGGTAACTATAATAGACAGAATAATTACAGATTTCTTTTTTCTCTTAGAAAGGTATTTAAAAAGTAATTACATCAAATGATGTGTATAATTATTGAGCCTATAATATGTACAAATACATTTGACAACATCAGCAAAAGGTGTATGAGAACAAAGAACATTGCAGTATTAAAAAAATAACACCAGATGGTAAATTCACAAGAAGAAAAGCAGAAATAATTAGGTTAATACAACAAAAACTATAAATGTATACTTGCTCACCTTTCTTCTCTCTGCTTCTTTAAAAAGAAATGTTTATGTAAGGTAATAATTATAATAATATATTCTTAGGTTTGTGTAGATGTAGCATGACATATACAGCAATAATATCACAAAAAAGGGGGAGGAAATGGAGCTTTATAAGAATAAAGGTTTGATATTTCACTGGAATGAAGTTAGTATATATTTGAAGTAGATATTGTTAAGACGTATAGTATAAACCCTAGAGAAAATAACTTAAAAATATAATTTACAAATTATTAAAGAAATTAAAATGTTACATTGGAAAATGTTTACTTAGAAGACAATAAAGAAGGAATAGAGTAACAAATGACACATTAGACATTTTAAAAATGGCAGATGCAAATCTCCCATATCAGTAATAATAGTGAATTTGAGTGGATTTAAAAGCCAATCAAATTGTTAGATTATATAAGAAAACAAAATCCAAATATGTGCTCATTCAAAGACACAAATAAGTTGAAAGTAAAAGGATGGAAAAATATACATATATATACAAACAGCAACCATAATATTGCTGGAGTGGCTATACTAATACCAGACAAAATAAACATTAAGACAATTAAATGTTACTAGAGACAAAGGGACAACATTTTATAATGATAAAAGGGTCAATTTATCTCGGAAATAGAATAATTATAAATATATGCACTTAACAAAAGGGCCCCAAAATATATGAAATGAATACTGACAGAGATGAAGGGAGAAATAGGCAATTCAACAATAATAATCAGAGATTTAAATACCCCACTTTCAAAAATGGATATAACAACTATGCAGGAGATCAACATGGAAATAAAAGATATGATCTTAGGTATAAAACCCTAAAGATTCCACAAAAAAAGCTTTTAGAACTAATAAATCAACAAAATAGCAGGATTAATGTGAATACACACAAATCAGTTGTTTTTCTATACATTAACAATGAAAAATATGAAAAGGAAATTATAAAAACAATTTCATTTATAATAGCATCAAAAAGAATAAAATTCTTTGGAATAAATTTCACCAGTGAGGCAAAACACTTGTGTAATAGAAACTGCAAAACATTGCTAAACAAATTAAAGAAGACATAAGTAAATAGAAACATATCCCATGTTCATGAATTGGAAAACAATATAGTTTAAATGTTGGTACTACTCAAAGCAATCAACAGATACAGTATAATTTCTATCAAAATTCCCATAATGTTTTTGGCAGAAATAGGCAAACTAAAATTTATATGGAATCTCAAGGGATCCTGAATAACCAAGACAGTCTTGAAAAAGAAAAACAAAACTGGAAGACTCATACTTCCTGATTTCAAAACTTACTACAAAGCTACAGTAATCAAAAGTGGGGTATTGGCATAAATACATATATATAAACCAATGGAATAGAATAGAGATCCCAGAAATAAATCCTCACCTATATGGTTAAGTAATTTTTGACAAGGGTACCAAGACCATTCGATGGGGATAGGACACTTTTCAGCAAATGGTTCTAGGACAACTGGATATCCACACACAAAGAATGAAGTTGGACTCTTATCTAACACCATATACAAGAATTAACTCAAAATGAATTAAAGACCTAAATGTAAGACCTAAAACAAAACAATTTTTAGAAGAAAACAAGACAAAAGTTTCGCAACATCATATTTGGCAATAATTTCTTGGATATGACATCAAAGGCAAGGGTAACAAATGAAAAATTAGACAAATTGGATTTCATGAAAATTAAAAAAACACAATAGTGCATCAGAAGAAACTATCCACAGAGTAAAAAGGCCACCCACAGAATGGGAGCAAATATTTTCAAATCATATCCGATAAAGGATTAATATCCAGAATAAGTACAGAACTTCTAAAACTCAACAAGAAAAATAAAACCCAATTCAGAAATGGGCAAAGGACTTAATTAGGCATTTATACAAAAAAAAAAAAATAAGATATATAGATGGCAAATAAGCACTTGAAAATATGCTCAACATCACTAATCATTAAAGAAATGTAGAAAGTTGAAACTTATACACCAATGTTAACTCAATTAAAAAAAAACTACAGTGAGATAATATCTCACACCCATTAGGATGGCTACTATCAAAAAACAAAAAATAACAAATGTTGGTAGGTTATAGAGAAATTGGAACCCTTGTACACTGTTGTTTAGAATATAAAACGGTATAGCTGCTGTGGAAAACAGTATGGCTGTTTCTCAAAAAACTAGTAATACAATTGCCATGTGATTCAGCAATTCCACTGCTGGGTATATACCCAAAAGAATTGAAAGCAGGATCTCTAAGAAATAATTGTGTACCCATGTTTATAGCAGCATTATTCGCAATAGCTAAAACATGGAAGCAACCCAAATGTCCATCAACGGAGGAATAGATACGCAAAATGTGATATGTACATACAATGAAATATTATTTTGCCTTTAAAAAAAGGGGGGGGGAAATTTTGCAGTATGCCACAGCATGGATGAACCTTGAAGATATTATTCTAAGTACAACAAGCCAGTCACAAAAAGATGAATACTGTATGATATGACTAATATGAGATCAAATTCATAGAATCCAAAATTATAATGGTAGTTGTCAGGGGTTGGGGAGGGGAGAATAGGGAATTATTGTGTGGTCAGTATAGAGTTCAGTTTTATAAAATGAAAAGTTATGAGGGTGGATTATGGTGATAATTACACAATAATGTGAATGTATTTAATACCACTAAACTGTAGACTTACAAATGGTTAAGATGGTAAGTTTTGTTATGTATATTTTATCACAATTTATATTTAAAAGGTAAAATATATATGTATTAGAACCTGTAAATGTGTTCGGCAAAATCACCGCATATAAGATCAATATACAAATAGCAACTGAATTTTAATATACTACTAATCAATATTTCAAAAGTAAAATTAAGAAAACAACTCCTTTTATACTAACATCAAAAAGTGAAATACTTAAGTATAGAGTTAGCAAAAGAAGTATGACTTTTTCATTGAAAACTACAATTAAAGAAGATTTATGTAAATGGAAAGACATCCCTTGTTCATGTATAAGAAGACATAAGATTGTTAAGATGGCAATACTCCCCAAATTGATCTACATATTTGATGTAATCCAAACTCCCAGATGGCTTTTTCACAGAAATTAACGGGCTGACACTAAAATTAATGTGTAAATTCAAGGGACTCATAGTAGCCAAAACAATTTTGAAAAAAAGAGCAAAGTTGTAGATTCACACTTCATAGTTTCAGAATTTACTACAAAGCTACAGTAATTAAGACAGTGGTGTACTCAAGACAGTGGTGTACTGGCATGAGGATATACATATAAATTTATGGAATACAGTTGACTGTCCAGAAATAGACCCTTCCATTTATGGTCAATTGATTTTTTTATAAGGGTATCAAGACAATACACTGGGGAAGGATGGGCTTTGCAACAAGTACTTCTGGAATGATTAGACAGCGACGTGAAAAAGAATGAAGTTGGACTTCTACCTCACATCATACACAAAAATTAACTTGAAATCTATCATAGACCTAATTGTAAAGGCTCACATTATAAAACGCTAAGAAGACTACAGGTGTAAATCTTCATGACCTCAGGTTAGGCAGTGGTTTCTTAAATATGATTCCAAAAGCGTAAATGACAAAAAGAAAAACAGATAAACTGGACTAGATCCCAACTTAACCCATTTCTCATTTAGAAAAAAAGTGTAGTTCACTGCCAGCATTATTTTTACATAAGCACACTCTTTGAGACTGAAGCAAATCTGACTGATTTTCAATGTGAAAATAAAATATGCAAATTGTCAATAAGCACAGAAATAGATGGCCAACATCACTAATCATTAGGGAAATGCAAATCAAAACTACAATGAGATACCGGTAAACACCTGTTAGAGTGGCTATAATCATAAGACAAGTGTTGGTGAGGATGTGGAAAAATTGGAACACTGCTGGTGAGAACATAAAATGAAGACATATATCCACAAAAAAAATATGTTCGTGAATATTCATATGCTATTATTTATAATAGCCAAAAAGTGAAAACAACTCAAATGTCCATCAAATGATGAATACATTTACAAAATATGGCATATTTATACAATATTATTCAGCTATAAAAAGGAATTAACTACTGATTTATGCTACAGCATGGATGGCCCCTGAAAAACATTAAGCTAAGTGAAAGACACCAGTCACAAAAGGACATATATGGTTCTATTTATATGAAATGTTGAGAATAAGCAAATTCATAGATTTGTGGTTGCCAGGGTCCTAAGGAAGGTATGAGAATAGAGTGATTGCTAATGGATACCAGGGGTTTTTTTTGGGGGGGAGGGTATGATTTAAATGTTCTGGGATTAGATAGTGGTAATGGTTACACAACCACAACCCTGTGAATATACTAAAAACATTTGAATTATATACTTTTAATACATGAGTTATATGGTATGTTAATTTTATCTCAATAAAGCTGTAAACTAGAAAGAGGATTAGATTCCCAGATAACCAAAGGTTATCTCTACTAGCTTACCTTATAAGAAGTGTTAAATGAAGTCCTTTTGAATGAAAGGAAATGACACCAAATAAATAAATAATGACCACCTGTAAAGGTAATTACATAGGTAAATATAAGAAGTGGTATATATTTTCTTACTTATTTACTTAATTAAAAAGACAACTGCATACATCAATAATTATACAATTGTGTGTTGATTTTAGAATAAAGGTATAATATACATGACAATAATAGCACAATGGAGGGAAGAAGGAAGAGAACTATATTGGAACAGTTATACCTACTGCTGGAACTATTTAGTATTAATTTGAAGAGTGTGTAAGTTAAGTCTTACATTGTAATCCACAGAACAACCACTATGAAAATAACTAAAATTATAATTAAAAACTAACATGAGAATCAAAATGCTACACTATAGAATATCTGTTTAATGCAAAAGAAGGAAGGAAAAGAGGAACAAACAAAAGCAAAAAAGACATGAAACCTATAACAACTATATCAAAAGGCAGAGATTGTCATATTGGATAAAAGCATAAGCTATCTATGAGAGATATACATGATAGCCAAAGACACAGATAAGTTCAAAGGAATAGAAAAATGTATCATGCAAACAATAACCATATGAGAATTGAAATGGCTCTACATACCAAACAAAATAGACTTAAAATAAGTAATGTTACTATAGACAAATAACACTTTATAGTGATAAAAGGGTCAATTTATCAGGAAGATATAACAAATACATATGTACTCCTATTGAGTAGTACCCCAAAATACGTGAAGCAAAAACTGATAGAATTTAGGAATAAAATAGACATTTCAACAATAATAGTTGTAGACTTCAATACACTATTCTCAATAATGGATAGAACAACTAACTAGACAGAAGGTCATCAAAAATATGGAAGATTCAATTAACATTGTCAACCAACTGGTAAAAATGATAAATTTAAATCTTTCACACTGTACACAAAAATTATTCAAAATGGATCATAGACCAAAATGAAATACTTAAAACTGTGAAGCTCACAAAAGAAAATAGGAGAGTATTTTCATGATTCGGAGTTAGGTGAAGATTTCTGCAATATAACAGCCAAAGAAAGCACAGTCCACTAAAATGAAACAAACATTGGATTTCATCAAAATACAAAACTGGAGAAAATATTTATAAATCATATCTGATAAAAGACTTGTTACCAGAATATATAAAGAACTCTTACAACTTAAAGCAAACAAACCAATTTAAAAATGAGTAAAATATGTCAATAGACATTTCACCAAAGAAATAGAGTATTGGAACATAAGCACATGAAAAGATTTTCAACTTCAATAATCATTGAGGAAATGCAAATTTAAACCATAATAAAATACTACTTCACCCAGATAAAATGATAATAATAATATAATAATAATAATAATAATAATAATAATAATAATAAAACAGACAATGACGAATGTAGGCCAGGTTGTGGGACTTAAAGTGGTATAGCTATTTTGGAGATTAGTTTGGCATTTTCTTAAAAAGGATAAGTATAACGTATTATATGATTATTTCACTCTTAGGTCTCTACCCAAGAACATTGAAAAGATACATCTACACATTGACTTGCACATGAATGATCATAGAAGCATTCATAACTGTACAAAATGTGGAAATAACTCATCTATCAACTGGTAGATGGATAAACATGTGGTATGTCCATCAATGAAATATTACTTAACAATAGAATCAAACAAACTACTGATACATTCCAGAGCATGAATCAACCTCAAAATCATTATGCTAAATGGTGATGAAATAAATCAAAGAAGAGTTTATAGGCTAGAAGACTTACCACAATAAAGCTGTCATTTCTCCTCAAATTGATCTGCGGATTTAATGCAATTCTTGTAGGCTTAATGCAAGGCTTTTTTTTTGTGGACATAGATGAACTTATTCTAAAATTTATATAGAAAGGCACAGGCCCTTACATAGCTAAAACAATCTTGAAAAAAAGTATAGGACTCACTCTACCCAATATAAAGGCTTAATATGTAGCTAAAGTATCAAGACAGTGAAGGCATTTTCTAAGAGAGAAATGTATAGGTCAGTGGAACAAAATAAAGGACTCAGACCTAGAACCACACAAATATGCTCAACTGATTTTTTTACAAAGTTGCAGAAACAATTCAATGGAGAAAGGATAGCCTTTTCAACAAATAGTATTAGAGCAATTGGAACTTCATACCCACCCCCCCAAAAAATGAACTTGGACTTAAACCTCACACCTTATATAAAAATTAACTCAAAATAGATAATAGACAAATATAAACATAAAATTACACAACTTCTAGAAAAAAATAGAAAATCTTCAGGATCTGAGGCTAGGCAAAGAAAATTGTCACCAAAGGCACGGTCCATAAAATGAAAAGCTTATTTATTAAACCTCATCAGAACCAAAAACCTTTGCCTAATGAAAATCAACATAAAGAGGATGAAAAGACAAGCTATAAACTGGGAGAAATTGTTTGAAAACCACATATCCAACGAAGAACTAGTATTTAGAATATATAAAGAGCTCTCAAAATTCAACAGTAAAAAAAAATACAATTGGAAAGTGGGCAAAAGTTATAAGCAGACATTTTACTGAAGAAGATATACAATGGCAAATAAATACATGAAAAGATGTTCAGATTATGCAGGGGAAAGAGGGCTTCCAGTCAAGATGGTGGAATAGATAAACACTGTTCTTGCCTCCTCTCATAACCATACAAAATTACAACTAAATTACAGAATAGCCATCATTGGGAGGCACCTGAAGTCTAGCTGAACAGAAGTCCTGCAACTGAAGACATACAGAAGAGGCCACCTCAAGACTGATAGGAAAGGTGGAGATGATGCAGAACCTGCTGGTCCCACACCCACTGTTGGCAGTTGAGAATTGTAAGTGGTATCATGGCTACAAAGGTCCCCCCGGAGAAGCAGGAAGTCAAAGAAAAAGCATACTGTACACAGGGAAAATCCAGGAAAGGCAGGACTAGAGACTGCCTACTCTCTCATGGGCCCATGTAGCTCTTCTTTCTGCTTGTCTGTTTCATGAGACTCCGAATCTCTTAGCTCAAATTCTCAAGACTGGCAAGCCGTGGATTGATGTGACTTGGATCGGCTCTCTACCCTATGTCCAAATAGCTGTCATTATTATAAAGATAAGGCTTTAGATTATCTGAGAAGGAGGTGTAGACAGAATAAGGAAATTAACTGATATGTCTATGATAGACATAGACCAGTCATAGAAGTAAATAAGTGTTTGCAGCTTTACCATTGGCAATCAAAGAGACATAGATTTAAATAGCAAGAGACTTTTTTTGCCCATTAAATTATCAAAGATAATGATAATCCATGCTGCCACACTGCTGGGAGATAGGACAGACTGGTCTGGAAAACAATATGTATTGAGGACTTTTAAAATGGACATAACCTTTGACACAATAATTCCACTTATGGGAATCTATCCTAAGGAAATGAATAAGCAGAGATACAGACGAAATTTATGTAAATGATCTTTTTAGTATTATACATAATACAAGAAGTATTATAAACGGTATGTTGCTAATATCACAGGGATGCTTAAATTGATATACTTATGTGATAAACATGCAGTTATTAAAAATCATGTTTTTGAAAAGTAATGCATGGGAACTTCTCATAGTATAATGCTGAGTGAAAACCAAAGTACGATATTCTGTATATATGTAGTATGAAAAAGAGAAATAATTGAGATTTGAGATGCTAGGAAGAAAGAAGCCAAAATCATAACGACCTTAACTGTGGTTATATCTGAATGGTTAGTGTAGAAATTATTTTCGTTTTCATTTTCTTTATACTTTTTTGCTTTTTTTTTACATTTTCTAAATGAGAATGAACTTGAACTTGTGTAATCAGAATAAAATTGTAAATGTTATTTAAAATTTAAAAAGTGGAGTAAAAGAGAGATTATCAAATATTAAAACATTTATAATTCAAGTCAGTATGTTACTAGCATGAGAAATAAACCATAAAAAGGGTAGAAACAGATCCTTATATGTATGAGAATTTAATATATGATATGGGGGCTTCACCAAATAGTAAAGGAAGAATTGTACCATAATTAGCTTAGTTATGAATGACAACCAGGAATGATGCTGTGCCAGGCACTATGGTAAGTGTTTATACATGAATTTTCTCCTTACTACAACCTTTTGAGGTATAGGCAGTATTATCCCCATTTTAGAGATGAGTGAACTAAAGCCCCTAGAAGTTAAGGCGTTTGCCTAGAGTCACATAGATAGTGGAGCCTAGATTGGAACAAAGTATGTCAGACTCCAAGTCTATATTCTTTTCTGTCACATTCTATGTTTATAAAGTTCCTGCTGAGGTGTTTAGAATACAAGAGGCATTTAGTAAATGTTATTCCTATGAGTAATTTGTAATTTGTTGTATATATTACAATGTAATATATATTGTTTGCATATAATATGTATAATATTGTAAATAATACTAATAGTAGTAATAAAGATGCCATCTTTTCATTGAGATTGAGGAACCTCTTAGGAAATAAGTAATGCTGTAGTTTTTCCAGAGAAAAGCCCCAGCGGAATCATATAATTCAAAAAAATAGCACATGATGAACATCACTAAATATTGTTTGATTTAATACTGCTGTCTCATTTATGAGCCTCTCACTCCTCTGATTCCTTGAACCCTACATACGCTGTCTCATAATTCATTCAAGGTCAATTAAAGAGCAGTGCTCACCAAAAGAGGGAGCTAGCATTTCCTTTTGAATATCCTGACATTGACTCATTTGTTCAGCAAACATTGATTGAGCACTGATTCTGCTGTGTATCATACTAAGATTGGAGAGACATGAAAATTGCAAATTAATATTAAAATGTAAACCAAACCAAACAAACAACTCAGATCTTTAGGAAATGAAATGTTCCCTTCTCTGTGAGGCCTTCTCTGATTCTCCCAGGTAAATTTAGTCACTCTCTCCTTAGAACACCCAGAACAATCTGGTTACCTAATAAAATCGTATCCCTCCCACTGTATTAGTCTTTCTGTGAGCCTGCCTGTCTCCATACTTGACTCCTTTAGGAGAGTTTTACTTTCATAGTGGTCAGGGTATGACTGGTACAATTCTGCTTTGGAGGACTTTTGCTGAAGTTTTTTGTTTTTCTTTTTGTTTTTTCTTTGTGGGTTTTGTGTGTGTGTGACTTGGTTGATGTATTCAGTCATTCCCACAATATGTACTTACCAATACTTATTCTATGTCATGTGCTATGCTAGTTTATAACAAATCGGAGTAATAAGACGATAGACAAGGACAATCAAACAAGGTTCTAGACCTTATAGGAACTCATACGGGCACTTTAAAAAAGGATGCATTTTCTTTATACAAAATCAGTCAAGCATTTGAACCTATTTATTGTATTTTTCAAATCTTCTGTGACTTGATATGTATTTTGAGTGTATTTTAAAGGTCATAGCTTCATGGTAGTATACTAAAGTCCCCCACTGTAATTGCATTTCTGTTCATTTTCTTCTATTTTTGCTTCACATTTTGTCAATAAAGTAAGATGGTAAAGAATGGACAGAGGTAAATCAAGGAACTACAATCAAAAGAAAGAAACAATATTAATGGATAACATAGTCCTTAAGGCTAAAAAAAGCATTAAAGACAAAGGAGAATATCTTATATTGATAGAAGACATAAACTATCAATTACACGTTACATAGCAGAGCCAACAAGTATACAATAAATTATAAAGAAAGAATAAATTTTTCAAGTGGAGAATGTGTGGGCGAGGAGAGGGTCATTGCTATGGGCAAAGGGAAGTTTGTCTGGCCCAGGAAGATTCCTCCTAGAAAGCCAATCATTTAGAATTTAGTTCCTAAACAAGCAACAGGGCTTGTTGACATGTCCCGCAATGCCAGAACCATCTGGATAGTTTGGGCTTGTAGAAAGAATAATGGCAGCAGAGCGGCCTGTGCTGTTGTGATCATTCCAGGTGGAATAATAAGTTAAAGATTTGAAGCTGAGCTGTCTGGCTGCAGAGCCCAGGCTCTTTTTGGGCACCACACTGCCTCCTGGTAGTAGTATCTGGGACAGAGTCCTCAGGAACCTATCTCATGTGCCGCTCAAAAGAGACCATACGGCAGTGATGACTGTAGTTTTAAATGCTATGTTTCTGAAGTCTCGCACAGCTCCAATAATTATGAGCATTGTCTTGTGGGGCCTTCAGGGAGATGAGGACATAGACTTTGTACTGATGTATTTGTGTTTTTTCATCTTTCTCTCTCTTTTCCCCTTTCTGTATTTTTGGTGCATACAACAGTAAGGCATATTCAATTCATGAAATTCAATTCAATTACTCATCAATGAGTATATATTTATTTAATTAGTACACTTATTTTGGAGAATGGCTCCATCATCTAGTCATCTGCCCAAGCCAGAATTCTAAGAATTGTAGACTCTCCTTTTCTTTACCCCTTTCTTATAAAATCCATGACCAAATCTTCTGGATTTGTCTTTTTAATAGTTCTTTGTCCCCTGTCTCTCTCTATCCCCATAGCCAGTGCCTTTGTTCAGGCCCCTTTGGCCACTTGCCTCCCAACTGGTAGGTATGCCTCTTGTCTCTTACTCTCTGAGCCACTCAGTATCAAACCAGTCAGTATTACTCTCCTGCTGACAATCATTAAGCAGCTTCCTATATTTTCAGGATGAACATCTAAATTCCTTAATACTGTTTTTGAGACCCTTCATGATCTGGCCTACTTTCTAATCTCACCTTTTGTCACTGCAAACATGCTTAGCTCCAGCATTATCTAACCTGGTATGTCATGCTGAACTTCACATCTCTATGCCTTTACTCATACCGTTTCCTCAAACTAGAACATCTTTTTCCCACCTTTTGTCTCATTAATTTCTATATGCGCTTTGAAACTCAGTACCTGCTGACTTTTTTTTTTCAGGATGCCCTTCCTCACTCTTTCAGCTGTAGCGCTCTTCAGTGCTCTTGTAGCATTTTTCTGTCTCGGTACTTAACGTACTGCCCTGTCATTGTTGATGTATGTATGTGCTTGTTTCCTCTACTACCTAGACTGTAAGTAACCAAAGGCAGAGATTCTTTTACTTTATTCCATTGAAATTACTAAAACCTAGCCTATGGATCTGGCCCATAATAATTTCTTAGTTTAAATGAGCTTTTATGACTTAATAATGATGCTTTTATTTTCTAGGTACATGGTTCAATGGCCTGGTGGCCGAATTCTGCATCGCCATGAGCTAGACACCTTCCTTGCACAGGCAGTATCTACCCAGCTTTATGAACCAGATCAACTTCAAGAACTCAAGGTAATTTTATCCACCCTCATTTAAATTAATTTATGACCTAATAGGTTTACTTAAGGTCTTTTTTGCCTGGAGCTGGGAAGAAGAGTAAGTGCTACAGGTAAATGTTTGACTGACTTTAGCCAAATATTATATCTCTGATTAAAATCAAGAGGTGCCTGCAACACTGCTCACATACTGATGGGTAGGGATGGACAGAAAAGATGAATATTGTGCAAGACATAAGTTGAGACCCAAAGATCATGGTACGGTTTCTGACTATTTAAGATATGCTACAGAGGACTTACCCTGGTGTCCCCTGTTGGTTTCTGAGTAAATCATTATTTGGCTTACATACATCATGCAGTAAGGTCCGCAATAAGTTCCATCGTCTCGTATAAATATTATATATATACACACACACATATATATTTTTTTTTCTTATGAGGAGCTCTTAGGACTTACGCTCTTAAATTTCCTATCATACAGCAGTGTTAACTGTAGTCACCCTGTTGTACATTATATCCCTAGTCCGCGTTTGTCTTATAACTGGAAGGTTGAGCTTTTGGCTGCCTTCATCCAATTACCCCTCCGTCCACCCCTTCCTCTGATAACCTCCAATCTGATCTTTTTTACATGAGTTTGGTTGGGTTTTTTTGCGAGGTTTTTAGATTCCACATATAAATGAGATCATACAGTATTTGTCATTCTCTGCCTGGCTTATTTCACTTAGCATAATCCCCTCGAGGTTCACCTATGTTGTCACAAATGGCAGAATTTCTGTCTTTTTTATGGCTGAATAATATTCCATCATATATATACCATATCTTTATCCCTTAATCTGTTGATGGACACCCTCTTTTTTTAATGATATTTATTCAGTGTTAGAGGGAAGTCTAGAACAGCATAAAGAAGAAAATAAATCCACTGTATAACTGAAGGCAGTAGAACATAGTAGGTTAGAGGGCAGACTCTAAAGCCAGGCTTCCTTGAGTTGAATCTTGGCTTGATTTCTTCCCATTTGTGTCACCTTGGCAGGTTGTTTAACCTACCTAGCATTAGTTTCCTTACTTTCAGGGTTATGAGGTCATTAAATGAAAATAATAGACATAAAACACTCAGAATGGTGCCTCACCTGTTTTAAGTGCAAAGTACTCAATAAATTTTAACGATTAAAGTTAAGATACGCCTCTCTCAACTTCAGTAGCCACGAACCTTTGAGACTCTCAGATAAACTATAAAATCAAATCCAACAAGACTTGGAAAATCTTAATTTAAGTGAGGTCAACTAATGGATAGATAAAACAGTTTTAAGGCAAACAATGGGTGGGTTCCTTTTTACTATAAATAAAATATTACTTAGTCCTACAGCAGTTACCAACTCCAGACCACACTTAGGAGGGGACCTGCAAGTACGTCCCCTTTTGCAATTAAAGCCATGTAATACACCAACTTGAGATAACCACTGTGAATATTTTGATGGTTCCTTCCATTCTTTCACCTTATATTTTTTACATAATCGAGATAGTTTATAACTGTATATTGTTTTTTAGTTAACACAGCACATATTTTCTATGTCTTAAAAAATTTAGTCAATAATTTATCACTTCGATGTATCATTTAATTTTATAATGTTGCCCATTTTGTTTCCAGTTTTCCCCTATTATATGTAATGTTGCAAATAACATCTTTATGCATAGAGCTTTATTCAATTCATATCTCTACTTCCTCAGAAAAGATTCCTAAAAGTATTTCTGAGTCAACAAATATAAACATTTTCAAAGTTCTTGATACATATTGCTTAATTGTAATATACATTCCTCATCAGTTTTGAATGAGCGTAACTATTTATTTCAACAGCATTGGGTATTCTTTCAGTATTTAGTTTTTAAAATTTTTTTTCAATTTGACAGGCAAAAAAACCTGAACCTGGTATCTCAAGTTGATGTCTTTTTAAAGTTTCAAAGTGAATGTCTTTTTTTGTTGCTAGTTTTGTAATGAGTATCTTTCACACCATCTCAGGAAAGACATGGATAGAAGCTGCCTGTTGCACTCAGATGTCTGTATTGAAAGGCGACATGTTCAAATTTAACTGAAATAATCAGCATAACAGGAATGAGTAATATAACTAGTAACATTGATTTCTTAATAGTTTTTTTTCTGTGCCGGTTTCAGATTGAGAAACTGGATGCCCGAGGGATCCAGCTTGCTGCCCTCTTCATGAGCGGGGTCGACACAGCTCTGTTTGCTAATGATGCCTGTGGCCAGCCAGTCCCTTGGGAGCACTGCTGCCCCTGGATTTACTTCGATGGCAAGCTGTTCCAGAGCAAGCTAATTAAAGCAGGCCGAGAGCGAGTATCCCTGATTGAGCTATGTGATGGCCAGGTACCAGCATATGGGGTGGCTGTTAAGAGCTATCTCTGATCTGCTGTGGGGGTGAATGGGCAGGAAGGGGAACACAGCAGAGACATTAGGGAGGGAGGCAGCAGAAGTGGGAGAATGTGGCTGACCTTGACCTTACTTGGTCAGTGATAGTCCCAAAGGCCCAGAGTCTGATATGTACATGTTATAAAATCATATGTTGGAAAACTTTTTAAAAATGAACTTCATGTTTTCATATGCCTTTTTTATTTTGAGTATTTCTTTCCCATGGAATACCCAGATATCCATATGTCTTTCATCCAATTCTTAGAATTTCATCTAAGTCACTTTTGCAAGTGATAATATTTTTGGGAAATAGAAGAAGATACTGAAGTAGATAACTAAGAAGCAGAGGGTTTTGTTTGTTTGTTTGTTTGTTTTTTTGTTTTTTGCAATGAAGCCTTAAGAAAGATGAAGGAAGGCAAGGGAAAGGTACCTTTATTTACTCCTTTATCCATTTGCAGGGAATGAGCTGAGGGACTAGAGCAGGTTTGGCAAACTACCCTAAATCCCAAAATTTGGAATTTTCCCATAAAGGTGTGTTTTGGAACACAGTTGCATTCTTTCGTTTATGGCAGTGTCGAAGAGTTGTAAACAGAGACCGTATGACCCACAAAGCCTAAAATATTTACTATCTGCCCTTTTCAGGAAAAATCTCCATCCTCTGAACTAGAGGCAGGGACCTCGCCTGGACCGATCAGGGTCTCTGATCCCCGGGTATGGGGTAGTAGGTTGAAAGTCTTTGTATATTTTAGGATTTTGTACTTCTCTCTTTTACCTAATTCTGATACCTCCCTATTAAAAAATGACCCAGCCTATTGCTGGCCATGTAATAGACTATCAATAAATATTCATTGTTATATTTGTCTTCCTTGACCTAGTCAGTGTGCCTTTTAAACCCTCGGTCAGAACTAGTGTGATGGCAGTGTGGCATCAAACAAAGAGTGGGGGCTTTGGTGCCAGACAGGCTTTCCTGAGTGTGTCACCTTGGCCATTTAACTCCAGGCCTCACTCCTCTTAATGAGACTAGATTTGTGAGACTGTATGTAGTGTGCTTAAATAATACTGTGCCTGAAACATAGGAGAAGTTCAAAAATGGCAGCTGCTATTATTATTCTGTTCCTCATTTGAAGGCTGACCTGGCAACCAAAGTGGAAAGGATGAGACAGAGTATTCTCGAAGGAGTCAACATGAACCATCCACCGCCTTCTGCTCTACTTCCATCACCTACTTTTGTGCCTCCCATGGTGCCCTCTCTCTACCCTGTTTCACTTTATTCCCGAGCCATGGGCTCAATGCCACCTCCCACTCAAGGAAGGAGCCGGGGCTTCGCAGGTCAGTACCTAAGAATGAGGTATTTGTTATCCTCAATCTATTACATAATAACCCATTCAGTAATTATTGCCAGTCACAGAATCACCTGTTTCACATATATTTATCTCATTTACCTTCTGTCCTGTGTTGTGGTTGTTTGAAGAGGATCTTATTGAGATAGAGGGTTGTAGACTGGGCAGAAAGTCCACTGACTTCCCAGACTGCTCTCCATAGAGGTGGTTGGTCCCTAAGGATTTGACTCTCACCAAACTCCTGAAGTAAGTGATGCAGAAACCAGGAGCCATTTGAATTCTTTTGAGAACTGTAACTCATGTGAACTGGATCTTCATGGTTGCTGGTTAGATCACTCAGTACCCGTAGGCAGATGTACAAAGGAGCATGCAGGAAGAACAGTGGGAGGTAGGAGTAAATGACCAGTGTCGGCAGACTATCATAGCCTGATGTACCCATTTCCACTGTGGGGGTGGATCTGACACATTTCCAGAAACAGAGAGAAATAATCCACAAACCATGCCCTCCAGCAATTGCAATTTAGTGGGGAAAACAAATAAACACACACATAAACATATGTATAATTTTTAAATTATGGTTGCGCCTGGGCTGCGGCTTAATGGTGAATAAACAGTCATGTTTAGGTAGCTCAGATACTGCTCCAGATATTATAAACAACCTGTTTCCCAGTGAGACAAGATCTTTTAACAGGGACATTTTAACATGAAATATCGAGATTCTGTGATCAGATAGGAGTGTCATTGCTATGGTTGCAGGCGTTTGGTGTCTGTTGCTCGTCACTTTAAAAATAAAGCTGGAAGTTGAAATTTTTGTTACATTTAGCGTCACATAGTTCAGTATAGATGTTTAGCTCAAGGCTTTGTTTAGATGAGTAGTGTGATGTCTGCTCTGGTAATTCCCTGTTCAGTCAGGTAATGATCAAGTCTTACAAACCAGGGAGCCAGCCATTCATTTCTTCTCTTGAAGATAACTTTATGAATCTCTACTCTCATTCTTTGCTTGTTGATTTTATTGTTTCTCAGAAACAGACTTAATTGAGGCCAGGTTCTCAGGAGGTCCTCACCATTGCTCCAGCTTCCAGTGATGCTTAATCTCCAGTTACTAGTTATTCATGAGGAGCCTCCTGCCTTCTGAAAGACTATAAGATACCCAAATGCAAGTTTTTGTTGCCCTCTTAGGACTAGCTAGCACCCTAGTTCCTTAGACTCTCACTTTTATATAAACAAAGGGCTCTTTACTAATGACCTGCCAAATGAGCAAAGAGTTATTAACATTAGAGTTTTCTCCATAAACTAAAGTTAAAGGTTTACTAGGACTCTGTATTCTATGAAGGCTTCCTTTTGTGCCAAATTACAAAGCTCTACTGTGTCTGTGAGCTCATATACATAGAGTTGGAATTTCCGGTTTTAAGGAGGTATCATGCTATCTTCTCTTTAGTTGGTTCTGGTTTTCAACTGTTGCTATTCTTACTTTTTAATGATAACTACTGTTAGATTCATTATTTTCAGTTTCATTTGGTTGTTTGGCTAATCCTCCAGCGTGTATTTAAATCAAAAGTGGTTTTGGCCTATAATTTCTAATAATTAGATTTTAAGACATTCATTCTCTCAACAAATATTGAATGCTTATTATGTGCCAGGCTCTGCAGTTGAAAAATGAATTGTCCACACCCCACTTGCTAAAGTGAGTATATACAGGTCTTTAACCCCATCCCTAAATTTGCTTCCCTCAGGACCCTTTGTTGTTATCATGGAGTCTTAATCATAGAGAAATGGAAATAAGCAGAGTAGGTAGGCTGTAGGATCTTTTGTCCCACCTCTTATTCTACTTTGTACTTACCACTCATGACTGCAATTCTTCTTCTCTTTCCAGGTCTCCATCCAATCCCACCCCAAGGAGGAAAACTGGAGATTGCTGGGATGGTTGTTGGCCAGTGGGCTGGCAGCAGATCATCTAGGGGTCGAGGCTCCTTTGGCATGCAAGTGGTTTCTGTCGGTGGGCCAGGAAAGGGGTATGTATTCAAATAGGTTGGTATGAGCTAGTGTCAATCAAGGTGCCCTTGAGAAAATGTCCAGCTATCGAATCCTTCTATTAAGGTAAGAGGCATTAACTGACTTTCTGTTCTCGAAGCCAGTGTTCAGTTTAGTTCAGGAAACATATACTAAATGCCCTGCCTTCGTGAAAAAGTTTTTGCCCCTAGAGGAGGATTATGAGTCATAGAACAATTTAGTGTAATATAGAAATGACAGCTAGAGATTTGCACAGTGGTAGCACAGTGGAGGGGCATCTAACTTAAGAGGGTCAAACCTCCTAGAGGAGATAAGTTGTTAACTAAGTGAAAATGGGGGTATTGGCTTTATATGTTCCTCACGATCACCTTTTCCCCCACTTTCTAAAGGCATGGAAAAGAACAGACTGGTAGAGGATCCAAAGGACATAAAAGAGGAAATAAACAAGTAAGCACCCTTTTGAGATTATCTAGCTTCTGTTTGATACCTCTTGACCTTTCTGCTAAATTACAAGAGATAAGATCAGGCATGGAAACTTGGGAGTTTTCATAGCTTCTCCTGGCATTTGATTTCGTTTCTCTGCTCTCCAGCAGTCTAGAAAGGGTTAGCCTGCCCAGGCTGTTCCCACAAGACTGCAAATTTTCATCCTTTTCACTGAGTGAGGCTATAAGATGGATATACCAGGTACTGTGTCCTGAAGACCTTTTTGTAGTACAATACGTGCTGTGTGCAGCCATAAAGGAGCCAGAGTGAAGTCAACAGTGGGATTGCCAGAACATGCCTGATCTTCTGAGGGGCTACCAGAGATGCTTAGAAAATTGGACTTTGGCTTTTGCTGAATATGGGAAGGGAGGAGGTGTTATCATTCTGCCTAATTTTAATGGCTCAGAATGGTCTTAACCTTTCTTCTAATCTACACCTTGAATTACATCATAGTCCCCACTGCTCTTTATTATGCACGGCCCTCTCTGCCAAATAATGAAGGCCTATTCTTATAGTGATCCAAAGTCATGTATTGGACTCAGACTGCTGGGCTCCTCATAGTATAGCAGCCATCCTCTCTTGGGTGCCTGCTTTCTACCCAGCCCTCTACTAAACACTTGACATGCAGTCACTAATTTTCACAAGGGTCACTGATTAGACCACACTGCAAGGCAACTTTGTCATCAGTTCTCAATCTCAAATCAGCTCTCCTGTATACAGCTAGGTCTCGTTGCATCCATGTTAACTCCCATTGTCAAATATTTTCTCAAAGAATACAGATTTTCTTTAACATTATTTTTGGCCAAAATGGCTCAACTAGAATGCTAAGTCCTCCACACAAAGCATTTTGTAATGCACTTCAAAGTCAGAGAGCAATGACTTTGGAATTTTTTCCCAAAGCTTCTCAGCTTTTTCCAGAAGCTATTCAGTAAGGTAAAAGGTATTACACCTAGAAGGAAAACTGGTCACTCAGATAGACTCTCATAAGGTAATACAACCTTGGTGAATTCACCATGATTCAGAGTATGATCATTAGGTATACAATCTGAATAACCTCATCTTTTTGATACAATAAGAGTGGATCCATCTCTCAGTGGTTGACTTACATTAACCAAGATCACAGAAGTAGCTGTGTGGATATGGCTACAAGAGTTGGGGATGGGGACAAGAAGGGAGAGCGTGAAAGATAAAGTACTGACTTATGGTGAAAAGAAATAATTACCGTGATATATTATACACTGACTCTACTCCAATCACTCTTATAAGTACATGTGAGGTATTTATTATTCTTCACTTTAAACAAGAGGAAACTGAGGCTCAGAGGGATGAAGCATCTTGCCCAAAATTATCCATCAAGTCAGTATTAGAGTTGGCATTTCAGCCTGAGCTGACTGAATCCAAAGCCCTGTGCTGTGCTGATTCCAATACAGTATAACAACTCTAATTGTTAGAAGATTCAGACCTATTTCCAATTGACTTTAGTGACTATTCTCTTAACCGTGTCTACCAGACCTTTCTTTCTCCAAGTGCAAACTGCATGGGGGGCCACAGTATCAGAAGTTTACTTGGGGACATGGAATCAGAACAATAATAGCTGGCATTTACTGAGTTCTTATAGTGTGCCAGGCGCAACGTGTTCTGAGTGCTTTATGAAGAATTAATTGAATCCTTATAGGAACCTATGAAATAGATACTATTATTCTCTATTTCACAGATAAGGAAACTGAGGGAAGAGATGGTAGATGATCCTGTTTCTCTTGGCTAAGATTGCTGGGGGCACTGTTATCTACTCTAGAGGTAGCCTGGCCAAGGAAATTTGCACTCTGACTTTCTTTTTAGCTAAGGCATCACCCCTGGGCAGCTCTGCCTCGCTGACTCCCCTTTTTCTGTTCAGTCACCCTTTCTTCAGAGTATGAGATATTTTGTTGCTTCATTATGTTAAATCTTTTTACATTATAGTCATGTCTTTTTAAGAGTATTCCTAGGCCACTGGAGTTCTGTGTGTTTTCAAATTCATAAGTCACTTATTTTTAATGTTTTGCTTTCTTTTTTGGCTCCTTCAGGTGGCTAATTCTATCCATTGTGTCAATTTTTACTAGTTTCATCTTATTTCTAGGTTCATCATCATCAGCAGTTCACAGTAGCCTCCGTGTTGACAGGCTTTGTTGCCAAATGATCTAGCTTTGAATCTGTCTCTGCTCCTTACCAGTTCTGGAACCTTGGACAAGTTACTTAACTGCTCTATGCCTTGGTTTTCTCATATATTGATTAGAGAAATTGGTATCTACCTTACAGAGTTGTTATGAGTGTTAAATGAGATGATATATGTAAAGTGTTTAGCACGGAGCCTGAAACATAGGAAATGCTCAATAAAAATTAGTTAGAAATTAGTTATAATTTATAATTAACCACAGATTAACAGGAATTATATTTCCATCATGTATTATATCTAAATGGAAAGAAGAATGTCTTTGGAGTCAAACAGGCTTGCATGCAAGTCTAGGTATTTCAGTGGCCTGGGGCACATCATTTTACTTTTATGAGCCTCGTTAGTCTTATCTGTAAAATGAACAACAGAGTGTCTGGCATGCCCAACCACTTAGTAATCAAGCTGTTAATATTCCTGATAACATTCATTGAGAGCCAGCACTGCACTGCAAGATAATGCAGTTCATATCATTAGCATTTCAATAGCAGTCACATTCCTGGAATTAAAAGAAAAACAAGTGACGTTTTTAGTTATGAAATATTGTGTTGAATATTGCACATAGATCTTATGGCTTGTTTTCCTTTCCTTTACTAATCGGTTGTCAGCTGTGGATAGCATTGTGTGGCAGTTAAGGGAATTGACTTGAGAGGCTGACCAACTTGGAGTGTAATCCTGGTCCCACTTCTTTCTATTTGGGTGTACTTAAGCAAGTTACTTTAATCTTTCTTTGAGCCTCAGCTTCCTCATCTGTAAACAGGGCATCATAATAGCTACCATTTAGGGTCCCTATTAGTATTAGAAAAATATGTTGTAAAGCTTTGTAAATGGTAGCTGTGTTATTGTGGTGTTATCATTGCCATTGGATTTGGGTTAGATTCACCTGCTGCCACCCTAAGTTCTCAGGACGGTATCAGAGCGTACTAGGTGTTAACAAGCTTTGGACTTTCTGGTTATCTTTGAAGAACTGAAACAGCTTCTGCAAGCTAGTTTATGAAGATGCTTGGGAAAGGTCAAGCCATTTGCGATTTCCATTTCTACTGAATATCTCTGTTTTTGATACAGGGCACTTCAGATGGAGTTTCTAAATCCCTGGAGCTTCATCAAAGTCGGTCCCGCTCACAGGTAAATGGAAACAATGTCACATTGATCAAAGAAGAGAAGAGTGATCATCATTTTTCAGCTCCATCACAGTGTGCCTTATCCAGAGACAGCAGCATGTGTAATAATGGTAACCGCTACTTCCCCATGAAGAATGTGGGGAAGAGCCGCTTTCGAGAGCAAAAACTGGGAACTATGGCACAACAAAAAGAGGAATAACAAGCTGCAGATGATTTTTCAAGATCAGGAAGAGGGGAAAACATATACTTTTCTGATTTTAGGCCCAAGTTAGAGGAGGACATAAATGCTTACCCTAGGTTTATCCAGGATTTTGTTGGGATGTCCTATTGTATCCCTCTTTTCCCCTTCCCTGTCTTTTTCTGGCCTCCAGACTTATTGGTCTGCTTCCGGGGAAGCTCTGTTTAAAGATGAATGGCAATAGGAGTAGCTCCTGTTGTCAAATGAATATAGAGTGCCAGTATTCTCTTTATGTCCCCTGGGAGCCTAGTAAGGCAGTGACTGTCAGAAACTGGGTGTCATCATGTAAGCTTTGTTTTTCTGAGTCTTCATCATGATACTCATTTACAACGCCCGGGGCGGGGAGTGGTGACATCCGCCTATGGCTTCCTAACTTGCTCTTTGCTCTATGGAGGAGTAGGGGCTTTGTATATAATCAGTATTCATCTCCTTCCCGCTCTCTCCACTTACTTACCCTAGGATTTTGTTCCACCGCCTCTTGCTCTGGCCTGACAATCAGATAGGTAGATGTTTTCAGGGAAGTGAGGTAGTATTGGTTATTTTATTTTATTTTATTTTATTTTATTTTATTTTATTTTATTTTATTTTATTTTATTTTATTTTTTATTTTTTTTTTATTTGTATACACTTAAACTACCAATGGCCTTTGTACTGGCGGGATTCAAGGGAAGTAGAAAAGTACTGGGCAGATTTTTCCTGCCTCTGAACAATGAGTGTATTTGTTTGTAAAATAGAGATGTGGTGCAGTTCCCATTCCCTGCTGCTCACACCCTGAAAGGATGGGAGTCAATGTGATGAACCGAGTATGAAAGGGAACTCAAAATACTGGTGTGTGTGTGTGTGTTCACGCGCGTGTTTGTGTATAGGTGTGCGGGTGGATTGTATATATGAGTGAGTGGTCTATATGCGTACACATACCCTTTATATAAAGGACAGATCTATTTATCTATACATAATTTTTATAAGTAAGTATATAATATGTGTATTGGTGTATATATATCTATGTATCTACATATATAGATATATGACATACTACATACATACACAGCGATGTCCAGAGGATTTACTGAATTCCCAGAAATGCCTTCTATAGCAATGGAGTGTCGGGTTTCAAAAGACCAACACTTTAAATCTCTATACAAGTCAGAGCCTATCACAATTATGAGAGAGATGGCTTCCTAAAGCAGACAAAAAGTACTTTCCAGAGATTGCCTGTTCAGAACAACATACAGTTGGGTTGTCACCAGCTTAATCTTGAACAGAGCCCTCACATCCCATATGATGAAACAGAAGGTTAGAATGGGATTGGGAAGATTTGGGTATTTCCTTATGAAGGAGCAGCCTCGATTGGAGAAAGGGGATGGAAGGTGATTACCAGGGCTTGCATCCAGTTTGGAGGAAATCTTGATCTGGAACTCCACGATGAAACTGGCCTCAGGCTAGAATTGATTGCCATGAGTCCCTGAAGGACAGAAGACAAGCATTGGAAAGACAGGTAGGGAAGTGTGAGGAAATTGTCAATCTGATTTTACATGCCTAGATTGTTTCATTTGTTCATTGACATTTTGACTACTGAATCTTTTCATTTGCTTTGCAAGGAAGACTTCAGAGGACTCTGGCCTGGGCCGTGAAGGGGTATTCTGTGAAAGATTCCCAGCCCCTAGTGAGGCCAGGATCTGCCCAGGACAAAGAGGCTATTCCTCCTTGCCAGAGATACTCTTGAGACAACCTTGCATTTCCAATTTCCCTCCTCAGCAGCCTAAATATGAGGGATGGGAACATGGCTTGTAACAGATTAGCATTGTGTCTTCATTCAGGAATTGAGGCTTTCAGTTCCTTTCGGGCTTTGTGATATTCTTGCCCAAGGAGTACCATTTCTACAGGAATACAACTGACTAGACTTCTAGCAGGGTTCTCTCTCTTTTTGAAAAAGCCCATGCACTTTAACCCACTGCAGGTCCTTGCTGATTTTTTTCCCAGACAACCACATGGCTGTTTGCTCACTGCCCACTTACAATGAGTATATAATAGGAGATTGAAAACATTCTCTCAGACTGTTCAATCTTAGTCTAGCCCAGTTTAAGAGAACCTACAATTTGCAGGGGAGGGAGGCCTAGAATGCCTCTCCCCCTGCCCAGACACTTCTTGCATAAACCAAAGCAGGATGACAAGAATGCACATCTAGTCAGATATAACCAGGTACAAAATGTACAAAAACCTCTTTGGAATCGGCTCCCCTAATTTGATCCCCCCTCTTCTCTTGGACCTTCCCAACCTTTCACAACATATTGAAGGTGAGGATTTCTATATCCACAAGAGCGGGATTTCATAGTGAACTTATATGGCTGGGAAATTTCTTTCTGGAGCCACAGGGGGAGGAATCCTTAGGAGCTCGAAAAATAACCACAGTCACTGAGCTATATTAAATTAAATCTATCTAGATCTCCATTTTCTAATAGGAAGTACTTGGAGTTATATGGAAAGGTATTTTCTTCAGTTGCTGTTTCTCTGCATCTTGAATCTATCTGATACAATCAAATGACAGTATTGTTAACTCTCACAGCATTAAGATTTCTTATTTTGTAGGCATTCACTGTGAGAAGTACAACTGCTGCTTTGACAGGGAAGATGCCAGTTTGCCAAAAGGCTTGCTTTTCTCCCACAAGCTTCCACTTTCTCCTAGCCTGGCCCAGGGTGAAACAAGTGGCTCACTTCCAACCTTGGTTTTTATATGGATTCAGCATTTGGGTTTGGAAGTTTACAAGAAAGACCTATAAAGGGCCATATTCCTATATTTCAAGTTGCCTGCCAAACTACACAATTCAGAAGCCAGAAAAACCAAGATTCATAACTGAAAGATGGACTTTTTCTAATTGGAGGACAAATTGGGGAAGGCAGATCTGAACTTTCTTGTGAGTACCACTTGAAGTGACTATCATCCTTCACATGAGGTTCCATTTCTGATTATGATATGGCCTTTCTTGAAAAAAGTCATATAGGAACCCCCAAAATGACCCCTTGTACAGCCACAAGCAAAAGCCCCTGGTTGTATATAGCCACTGATCCCCAAGGACTTGTAGTTGTTGATTTCTGCTGCTATGCCTTGGGGTCAGCCTATAACTGCCACCCATATTCACTGACCAATCTGGTCTGGACCAGGTCTAGCAAACTTCTGCATATTTGCATCAGTTTTCATTCTGAGCCAGTAGGACTTTGGGTAGACTATAAAGCCCAAGAAATGGCACTTGTTTTAGCTAGTGACATTTGATTTTTATTTCCATCTTAAGTTTCTGGCATTGTTGGCCAAGTCACATTAACTTTTTTTTGGTCACTGAGAAAAACAGCCAGACAAGGCATTAGGATGGATGGTTAAGTTTGGGGTAGGGGAGGAATGTTCATGTAGAGTAGAAAGAATGTGGAAGTTACTGTTTGGTTATAGTGATCCAGTCCATTGGAACTATAGAGGTTCCTATGGACATGTCAGTGCTACCCTTTCAGCCTCTAAGACTCCCCCACCTTTGAAATGACAATACAAGTAGACCACAGTTTAAAGTAGTTAGTATAATTCTACTAAGGTTTAATCATTATACTTGTTTACTTCCTGGTGCATATTTCCTAAATATGCTTGGGGTGGGGGGTGGGAGGGGGGTAAGTTTTCACTGTTCCATTGTGTGTCACCCTATATTTTTCTCCCTCTTGTGACTTTGGCATCTTCTTTTATTTAACTTTCTGTTTTCTTTTCATTTGGCTTACTGCAGTAGTCCGCTGGTACAAATAGAGCTTGGTGTACCTATTTCCCTGTTACTGCTAATTATCTTCAGTATTGCCAGAGGTTATTTTGATGTTCTAAGAAGATAACTTCATTTTTTACAAAATCATCTTTTCCAAGTTAAAAACAAAGTAAAATAATCCCTGTGCTAGGGTGCCCATTTCAGCTTTTGACATTGTCCTTATACTTTTATAGATGGTCTTTTTGTCCGTGTTGGTAGTAACTAATGACTAGTAAATTTTCATGTAAATGAAGCAAGTTAAATATTTCAGATTTTATTAATCTCTCATAACCCTGCCAAATCTGATGACTTCATTTTAGTTACTTCCCAAAAGACACTTCCCCTCCCACCTTTTATTTTATTCTGTTCTATTTTTAGAATAACATACTAGGTAAAGAAACTTTAACTTCAAGGAGTCAATGATTTTTTTGTGCTCCCTGATAAATGATGTTATTGACAAAAGTAAGAAATTCTTTCATTGTTTTTTTCCTGTGTTAATATCTCTTCTGTGCTCTTGACAGTGTGTTTAGTGGATGGATAATATGTATTTCTCTTCCCCACTCCCAGATTCAAACTTCCCTGCCTTTTTGGCCCACCTCACCACAAAAGCTCCATAGTTTATTAATGTAAGTTTGAATGGATGCTTCTTAGGGGAAACTGCAGGAGGTAATGGAAGTGTTTCAGAAAAGAATGAAAAATGTCTCAGGAGTCGTTCTGTGATGGAAATTGGTCTGTTGTTCTGTTAATGCTGATGGAAAGAAACTTACAGTGCTTAATAAAAGTTTATTCTTTTAGTAAAAAAATTTGTGAAATAATTTTGAGTGTGTGAAGTTTCATTTCTTCTCTCATATCTGGATCCCTTTCTGCAAATGGAGGATATACTTTTCTCAATGCACAGAAATTTGGAACCTATTTGTAGTTGAATATCAAGGCGAGAGAATCATCAAAAGGAAGAATATATTTTGCTTCCTGCTGAACTTCTTTATTTAGATGTTCTAAAGGCACTTTTTTTGTATATATATTTTTTAATTCTTACTTTTCAATTACAGTTGACATTTAATATTAGTTTCAGGAATATAGCATAATGTTTAGACATTTATATAACTTACAGAGTGGTATCCCAATAGGTTTAGTGCCCATCTGACATGTATAGTTATTATAATACTATTGACTGTATTTCTTATGCTGTACTTTACATCTTCATGACCCTTTTGTAACTACCAATTTGTACTTTTTAATCCCTTTGCCTTTTTCACCCAGCCCTACCACCCCACCTCCTATCTAGCAACCATCAGTTTGTTCTCTTTATCTGAGTCTTTCTGTTTTGTTTGTTCGTGTTTTTTTAAGGCCATTAAAAAAGAATGAAGTCTTACCATTTATGACAGAATGGATGGACCTAGAGGGTATTATGCTAAGTGAAATAAGTCTAAAGGCACTTTTGACTTGACATTTCCCAGACCAAACTCATCCTCTTTTCTGAAGCCTTTTCTCCATGAGTGACACTACCTTCTAAACCCCAAACCAACAGAGTTATCAGAGACTTGTACCTTTTCCTCATTTGTCAAATCAAATTTGTTACAAGATCTGTTGAATGATGCAAGACAGGGTAATGTCCCCAAGTGGCCCTGCATTGAGAGAGAGAAGAAGGGAGGAGGGAGGAAGGGAGAAAGGGAGGAAGGGAGAAAGAGGGAAGTGGAGCACAAGCTCGCACTGTTGGGGAAGAAAGCCGAAGAAAGCCGAGGGACCCAATACAATTGGGGCGGGGCAGCCATGCCTAGTTCTCAGTTCTGTGTGATTTGGGCTTTCTCTAAAGATTTCTCTGGCGTCCTGTAGCCAATTGAGAAATGAGGACAGGACAGATAAAGGATGAGGTTAGAGAGTTCAGCTGGAGTACAGAGTTCCCACTTGAGGGGAGGGAGCGAGGAAAAGGCTAAGGGACCTCACCCATCCTGTTGTGGCCAAAAAATTGTCATGCAGTCTTTAATTTGGAGTTTGAAAGGGGTCCCTCATCGGGTCTCCTCCACAGTTCTGATGGAAATACCAAGTTTCAGGGAAGTCTGGGGAAGAGAAATAGGAAAAACAGATGAGACTCTTGCATGGTTAGAGGACTGGCCTCTACCAGATCCCTGGAAACAGGGTCAACCATTTGCCAAGGCCAATTGATCAGCATGGCTCTGGACAATATCCCATCCACCTTATAAGAAAAAGAGGGGGAACCATGTCGAACTTGGGTGGATTGAGTTTATGTCCTTTTGGTCCCTTCATGGTTAGCCAGGAAAGATGATGCAGGATGGGGCAAATTTCCCCTAGTGGCACCAAGAAAAGAATTCAAGCGCCTGCCAGAGTTGGAGTCAAAAAAGAAAGTTTATTAGAGAAGGACTGAGAAAAAGACAAAGACACAAAAAGCAAAGACAAGAAAAAACAAAGACAAAAAGCCAAGACAAAAAGCACGGATCAAAAGCAAAGACACAAAGTTCTGAGTGTTTTGGGAATTCAGTTTATATTATCATTCTTAGTTTCTATAAATTAACAGTTTAAAGACTTTGTTTACCCACCTTCCTTTGATGGTTTGTGTTTACCCACCTTCCTTTGATGGTTTGGACACATAGTGTGAAACATAAGAATATGTAGTGTTAAAGACCTGTAGGTAATTCCCAGCCTTTGATCCATAGGTTCCCCTCTGTTTTAGCTTTAGAGAATGAATGATTGTGTTTATTTTGTGGCAGGCCCAGCTTAAAGACTCTGTTTTCCTGTTTTCCCTTCACAGTGTGAGTAAATGGTTTGTTAGTAATCCCAGCAGAAATCTTCCTTTGTTCTGCCGGTTTCCTTGTGGTCTGGCCATAGGGCTGATTAGCATATTGCAGTCTCTTATTATAGCTTGATTTAACATTTAATTCTCTTGCCTCCTCCCTATAGAATAACACTCAACCATATTGCTGTTTCCCACATCTGTCTCTTTTTTGTCCCTGCTGCTGTAGCTTAGTTCAGGCCTCCTTATGTCTCACCTGAATTGTTGCAGTTGCTCCGTCTTATTTCTAACAAGGCAATTGTAAGCAACATTTTGTGTCTAAAGTATAGATAACTTTTCTCGGTGAAAGGTCGTATACCTTTTGCAAGGTTCTTAAAGAAGTCTGTGACCTTATGTGGCCATGCTACCCTGAACAAGCCCGATCTTGTCTGATCTCAGAAGCTAGGCAGAGTCGAGCCTGGCTAGTACTTGGATGGGAGACCACCTAGGAAGATCAGGTGCTGTAGGCATAAAAAATGAAAAAATAAGGGATTGTAAGCTGACAAGGTCCTTGCAATCTGTGAGGTCAACCAAGGATCGCCTTGCCTAAAAACAAACAAACAAATAAAAATAAAAGTAGTATTAAATGAGAATACTAATATCTGTTCTACCTCTTACAGGTAGTTATGAGAATAACACAAGCTAGTGTGTGTGAAAACACTTCTAATACATTAAGAAGACATGTTTGACATACTGGTTTTGAGTCCAAGCTCAAACTCCTATAAGTTGCCTCATGTGCATGTTGGTTTCAAAGACTAGAAAGACCAAGACTGCTCTATGCCAAGTTAAAGTCATTCTAGAATGTTCTCATGAAAAGCGTTAGATGTTTAAATTCTGAAGCAGATGCCTAGCTGTTTTCTACCTGACCAGCAGCCTTTCCTCATTTCTTCCAGTAATACCACCTTAATTCTCCTCAAGAGTCGTGTTCTCTCCAGTCAAGTCAGTGGGGTTTGTTGCTGTTGTCATGGCTTTGTTCGTTTGCTTACTTGCTTGCTTTGTTTGCTTGCTCTTTAAAGATTTTTTTTTTTACTTCTGGTAAAACCGGCATGATAAATTGATTACAGAGATGGCTATAGTTGTTCACATCTCCAGCTACCTATACCTTTTGCATCTCCTCCCATTAAGAGGCAGTATCTGTTTCTTCACCTTTCAACTTTGGACTACTCTTATGTTTCACTTTGGTCAGCAGACTGTTGCAGAAGTGATATTATGTCAGGTCCAAGACTAGGCCTCAAGAGCCCTGGAACTATCGAGTGAACAATCCTGAGCTAGCCTTCTGGAGGCCGATAGACCGAGTTGTCCGGCTATACCAGCCAAGGTCACTTTAGACCTGTCCAGCCCCCAGCCAACTCACTAGCAAACCACAGATACATGAGTGAGCCCAGCCAAGATCAGCCATGCCTAATCCAGATCAGTAGACCTATGTAGCCAACCCATAGGCTCATGAGCAATAATAGTGTAGTTTCGAGCCACTGAGTTTTGAGTGGTTCATTATATAGCAGTTGCTAACTTACACATCAAGCAGTACAATAAAAAATATGTTTTATGCAGGAACTAGTTGTTCTGTAGTAGGAGAGCCCTTGAGTATATCTAGTCTTCTGTACTGTTTCTCTGACTACTTCTTTCCTTCCTTAGCATGTCTCTTAAGATTAGCATTTCTCAGAACTTCTGTTCTCAGCCATCTTCTCACTATTCTTTCTCCTTGGTCAGCTTCATTCTATCCCATGGCTTCAACTCTTACCTTTATATGGATGACTCCCAAATCTGCCTGTGACTGAACTTGAGCAGACGCAGAGTTCAAATTGTTGTCTAGACAAGTCCACATGATATTCTTCCCAGAAAAAAAATCACAATATGTTTAAATGTGAAGTCTTGCTCCCACTCCTCTATTTTTTCCTATACCTCCTCTCTTCCAGCTTGATTCCTCTATCTCTGGTTAATGTCACCAGCATTCTCACATCACTCAGGCCAGAAACCTCATCATCCTAGGCTCTTTTCTCATTCCAAATGCCCATTACTTCTGCAATGTCCCATATCTGTCCCTTTCTCTTCATCTTCATGGCACCATCCCCTCTTCCTCTTCTTTTTTTCTTGATATCAAAGTGTGATCAGTTGTCCAGCAACATTAGCGTCACTTGGGAGCCTATAAGAATGCAGAATATTAGGCCCTACCTCAGATCTACTGTGTCTCAGAATCAGAATCTGCATTTTTACAATTCATACTTGAGAAACCTTTAATTTTTCATTCATCTTTTCATGATTTAATCTTTTAAAAATAATATAATGTTTGTTAGTTTTTTTAATACAGAAATACAAGAAGGAAATTAAAGTTGGCCTATGCCTTGCCGAGGTAACTCCAAATGATACCTTTTTTATTAAAAAAAAAACCCAGGAAATTTTATCAACAATAAAACAATTTTACAAACAATAAAAATGTACAGAATGAAAACTGAAAAATTTCTAGTGCCACCTCAATCCCAACCCCTTTCCTCAAATACAACCGTTCTTAATCAGAATTAACCTTCCGGGAAGAGTAATTAACCTTCCAGGAAACAATTAAGCATGTACCTGCATATATTTACCTGTATCCATTCTTTATTTAAAAGGTATAAATGACTCCCTTTTAGTCATAATGATTTTTATACTTAAGAGATATTTCTCTATGAGTATATGCAGACTATTTCATAAATTTTAATACTACATAGTATTTCATTAGATGGATGATTCCATCAGATGGATTAATTCCCTATTGATGAAACACTTTGATTGTTTTCAAATTTAGCTATTACAAACAATACCACAGTGATCATCCATTGACCGGTATTTTGATGAACTGCAAAGATATCCATAGGGTAAATTTTTAGTGGCAAGACTGCAGAATATATTAGGATGCTTTTGGTTGCAAAAAACCCCCCAAAAAACAAAAAAAACCCCACAGAACTCCAGTGGTAGAGTAATCTAGAGCTACCCAGTTTCTTTCATTCTCTCTGCTCTGCAGTCCCTAATTTATCCAAGTGGTTTTCTAAGTGTGGTCTTTGGACCAGCAGCATCGACATCACCTGGGAACTTCTTAGAAAAGGAAATTCTTTACTTCAGACCTATAGAACCTAAAACTCCAGAGGTGGAGGTCAGTGATCTGTGTTTTCACAAATTAAGTGATTCTGATGCACACCAAAGGCTGAGAACCATTGCTTTAGCCAAAGTGGCCATGAGATGGCTGCCAGTGGCAATGGAAGCTGTGAGTCTCTTCCTGTAAGTCCAGCAGAGAAGAGAAAACTTTTGACTTCTCCATTCCAAATAAGCAGAACTCCCAATGTACACCCTAATTGATTTGCTTAGGTCACAATTCCTCCCCTGAACTAATTAATGTCTGTGACTGGAAGAACTGGGAGTAGAATCAGTTTACCCCAAAATACATGAGCTTTGAGTGGAAAGAATAGATACACAAGTCTATGAGTTGTTAGGAGGGGAAAAGTGGGGAATGATTGCTGAGAAGGCACTAACAAAGCCCAGGATATTCAGTCAAAGAATATGTGCATCTTAAACTTTGATACATATTGCCAAATTGTGCCTACAAAAAGTTGCACCAACTTACAGTCCTACCATCACTGTATCAAAGTATTTATTTCCTCATATACTATCACTTGCTTTGCAAAATAAAAATTTGCAAACTTAAAATATTTCTCAAAGTGATTGGTGAAGATGATATTTTGTTTTGATTTGTATTTCCTTAATCATGGATAAGATTGAATATCTTTTTAAATCTCTATTGATGTGTATATATCTCTATAAATTACTTATTTTTTAGTTCTTTATAGTATTAGGTTTTGCCTTTTTCATATTTTTCTCAAGTAATTGTAAATTGAAGAAACTAGCCCTTTGTCATATATGTTGCAAATATGTTTTCTCAGTTTTGTCAGTCTTTTGAATTTATTTATGAACTTGTGCATCGAATTTATTTATGAACTTGTGCATCGAATTCAACAATAACTTTCTTTATTGACATCTGGGTTTAAGATTCTGCTTTAAAAGGGCCTTCCCCATTCTTAGAGTACAAATAAGTATATTCATATTTTCTTCTAGAATTGTTTTCGCTTATTTCCATTTCTACTTCTGATCTATCTAGAATTATATTTCGATATAAGGAGTGAGGTAAGGATACCCCTCCACACACACACACACACTCACCACTAAATAGCCACTTATCTGAGCACCATTTATGAGTAAGTCCTCTTTCCCCCACTGATTTAAATTGCCATCTTTATCATAAATTATGTATTTGAGTCTAATTCTGGAATCTATTTGTTCTATTGACCTAATTATTTTCTTATACTGAACTATTTTAATCATTTAGTTTTGTAGTGTTTTTAATATCTGACAGAACTAGTTTTCTATCACTTTCTTTTTTCATAAATGTTCTAGTTACACTTACCTTTCCAGGTGAACATTGATATCATTTGTCAAGTCTGTAAAGCTTTTAAAAATAGGGATGCTGAACCTCCATTCCAACCTATTGAAGCAGAATAGTGTCCCCTCCCCAACTTATGTCCACCCAGGACCTGTGATTGTGACCTTATTTGGAAACATGGTCTTTGTAGATGTAATCATATTAAAATGAGGTCATACTACACTAATCCAGTGATAGGGTTCTTATAAAAAGCGAAATTCAGACACAAAGGGAGAGCACCGTGTGATGACGGAAGCAGGGTGATATGTCTATAAGCCAAGAAATATCAAAGATAGCAACCACCAGAAGCTAGAAAGAAACAAGGAAGGATGCTCCACTAGGACTTTAAGAGAGAACATCGCCCTACCAATGCCTTGGTTCTGGACTTTTAGCCTCCAGGACAATAAATTCTGATGTCTTTAGCCACCCAATTTGTGGTACCTCCTTAGAGCAGCCCTAGGAAACTAATACATACTCTATATCTAAATTTAAAAAGAATCTTCAAATATGATCCTGGAAACCTCTGGGGTTGAGAACCACTGGACTGAAAAATAATCATAACCACCCTCAACTCAATATTATGTAGGAGTAGAAAAAGGATGACTAAAATGATTCTCCTTTAGAAAAAAGGGTGCTGGTTTTGAAACAATCAGCTATCCTTTTGGAACAAAATAAAATCATCCCTATAACATCAGATTCACCAGAGTAAACTCTAAAAGTACTCCAGATGCTGGGAACAAAACAAAGTCCTACTCTCGTGGAGTTTGCAATCTAAGGAAAGACAGACCATGAACAAATAACAAAATTAGATAACTTTAGAGAGGTAATCTATGAAGAAAATAAGGTAATGAAATAAGGCACATCTTAATGGAGAGGGAGTGATTAATTTAGTTAGGGTCATCAGGGAAGGCCTCTTGGAGCTATATTTGAACTGAGTCCTGAAGATGTCAGCCATAGGAAGATCTGGGGGAAGAGAGTTCCAAGAGAAATACAGAGGTTTTGAGAAGGAAATGATTTTAAGGTAGATTAAATACCTAAATGTAAAGCACTATAATAGAATGAGAAAAATGATAAGATAATGTGGTTGTTGCCTTGGGTAAGGAAGGTCTTCTAAAACTATCAGCAAAATGGAAAGGCCATGAAGAAAAGATTGATATAAATATATCAAATGACTATACAAACATTTAAAACTTCCTTATGATAACACAAACCATACACATGTTACATATTAGGGGAAAATATCAGCAACATATGTAATATACAATGGGTTAATATTTAGAAATATCAGTGGCATTTACAATGAAATGGAAAAGACAAACAACCCTGTAAGAAAAACTAGGCAGAAGTTATAAACAGTTTACCAAGGATGAGCCAATAAACATATGAAAATATGCTCAACTTCACTAGTGATAGGAGAATGCAAATTAAACAAGTATACATGAGTTAATGTTTTTCCAACTATCAGACTGGCAAACAACTTAAAATTCAGAGTCTTAGGAAATGTGAAGATGCACTGCTGACAGGAGTGAAAACTGGCATAGTGCTTTTGAAAGGGAATTAGGCAGTAAGTATTAAAATTGCTAATATCCATACCCCATGACCCAGCAACCCATTTCTGAATGTCCACCTAGGGAAACAAGGAGGGCCCTACAGGTACGTTCACTGCAGCTCTGTATTAGTGAAAAATAAAACCACTTCAAATATCCAGCAGTGGAGTAGAAGAATAAATCAAGACTTATCTGAATTACAGAATTCAAAGACCAACGTGGGGTTTTTATTTGTAGAAATAGCTCCAAGACATATTGCCGAGTGAAGAAAGTAATTGGCCAAATAATAAGGGCAGTATGATCCTATTCGCATGAAAATGATAACTGTCCACACTAACCTTCACATTTCTGTGTTGTCATCCTGTCTCTACCCACCCACTCCCACTCCCAGTGGAGAGAAGTTTGGTTAGAACAAGTAGGCTGTTTGAATGGCCATAATCCCCTCAAATCACCTCACAATTACCATTTAGCAGTAATGGGAAACTGCTGTATAATTTGTGGGGCCCAGTGCAAAATGAAAATGGAGGTTTCCTTGATCAAAGACCAGGGAAGAGGCAAGAAGTGCAATTAAAGGTACTACAATATATAATTTTTTCCTTTAAAAATGTTGTATTACTTATAAAACAGTATAGGGATAATAGTGATACATGAATAACAACAGACAAATTGCAGAACAATATATCATAATTTATATAATAAATAATGACATGTTACTAATGTGATATCTTGATTGATCATAAGATTTTTCTGGCTCACTTTTCTGCAAATTCAATTATTTAGTCATCAAAGTTTATATTTTTAGCAACTTCGTTTTCAACCAATATAACTGAAAGTAACATCACAAGATGGCAAATATTTGGTAACTTCATTTTGAGAAGGAGCTTTCTGCTGATGCAACTATTACTGTCTGTGACATTGGGATAGCTGATAAATTATTTTAAAATATAAATTTTAGTGCATCTATAGCTGATGATTCTTGTGGAACATTTTTTCTAAAAAGATTTAACTCTTCATATAAATCAGTTTTGTGTAAGTCTGAATCAAATTTTAAATAGAAATTTATACAATGGCCTTTAATGTTTCTTTTCCTCTGACATTTCCTGTAACTTGTGGAGGTCTGCTATAGACTGAATGCTTCTGTCCCCACCCCCCACTTCATAGGTTGAAATCCTAATCCCCAAAGTGGTGGTGTTAGGAGATGCAATCTTTGGGAGGTGATTGGGTCTTGAGGATGGAGGCTTCATGAATGAGATTAGTGCCCTTATGAAAGAGATCCTGAAGAGCTCCTTCCCTCCTAACACCACACAGCAAGAAAATGGCCATCTATGAACCAGAAAGTGGGCTCTCACTAGACACTGAATCAGCCAGCACCTTGATCTTAGACTTTCCAGACTCTAGAACCGGGAAAATAAAGTTTTGTGTATTAGCCACCCAGTCTATGATGTTTTTGTTACAGCAGCCTGAACAAACTAAAATAAGGTCATAAAAGAAATTTTAAAAATGTCTTCATGAGTTATTCATAATTCAAAATGCCTGTTTATGCATTCTACCACTGTACCTTTGACTACAAGGAAAACACTTGTAAATTGTCTTCCCCATTAGTAATTGGTTTATCCAAAACTTTCATCAAATGTGTCTAATGTAATGGTCTTTAAATTTAATTTCCATTTCTAAGCCTCTGGATATTTGCTTTGTAATATTGCATGTTTTCAAAGCCAGAGATTCTAAACTTTCCATGGGTATACTTTTAGTTTGTAGTAATTTACTGACAAAGCTTGCTGCCTGAGTGGCAGCAGTCCCTGTCCCAGTGCTCAAGCCAGAGTTACTATTTGTGTAGATACTGCAGGGACAGGCTCTGATAGCAGAAGGGCAAGATTGCCCCACACCATGGGTCCTGTCACTGCCATTACCACTGCTGCTTCTGCTGCCACCATTGTCACTGGCCCGGAGTCCCCCCTCTGGTCCCCGTGGTGGCCCAGAATGCCCAAAGGTGCTGCTTGTGCATGCCAGGAGGTGTGACCAACTGCTAGGCATGCATGGGTGCACACTGCCACCCAGTGTATCTCTTCTGGTCATGTGTACTCTCCATTGTCACATGGGACTACACTTAAAAGACACAAATTAAAAAATAAAGTTGTTATTAGTGATGTCAAGATAGTGACAGCAGAGCATTAATCAAGCTTGAAGCCCCTCCTGGGAGCAGAGCTCTGCACAGGTGACACACTCCTAAAGATGGTCATAGAGGAGTGGATTGGTGTTCTCAGCTACCTAGTTTGGCACCTGGGGGATCATCTTGCTAGTTTTTATTTCATGTGAGTGTAAATCCTATTTTGCTTCTGTGATTCAAATTGTGCAAATAACCATTGATTACCTTCCCCTGTAACATGAGAGACACCAGTTGCTGTTAGATCCACACCAGTGATATAGCGGAGTGGTGACTTATATCGCCAGGAACTCCAGCTTGGTTACATACTTCCTGTGTGACCTTGAGCAAGTGATTTAAAGTATACTCAGCTTCCCTTTCCATGAAATGGGGATAATACTAGTACCTACCTCAGAAGGTTGCTGTCAGGGTTGAGCAAGTTAATGCATGTAAAGAGCTTAGAACTGCTTAGCACACAATAAATTATCAGATAATGTTATTTGTCATTATTTTGTCTTGTTTTCCCTGTTCTTGTATTTCCAAGTCTATTTTGGAGCAAGCCTGTTCTTCCTCATGGAATATACCCCTTTTACCTCCACCCTTTTTCCTCATATATTCTATAGTCCACCTTAGCTCTCATCCTTTTTTCATCTCAACAGTTACATGTACGTGTATGCAGAGATGAATTGAAGAGCCCACTGAGGTTCTCTCTAGGGAGGTAAGCAGGAATTGAATGGTGGTCAGTGGGGATCTTCAGCCCGTTTGTACATTTACAATGGGAATGCATTTACTATTTTTCGCCTGTGTAATTAAAAATAAATATTTACAACGGTTAAGGGGAGGTGGGGTAGGGGAGGAAGATTTCCAGGACAGCCTCTTACTGTGGCAGCAGTTCAGTCCATAATGTTGTGAGATGGAACTGGAGAACACATTTCCAGGGCAGCAGCCAGCTGCAGTGCCAAGACTTCCTCTCAGCAAATTTAACTGCCTCAGATTCAGCCTCCTGACAGCTTTGCCTTTCCCATTATCCTTTAGCATTCCCACCCCACCTCCCAAGAACAGTGGGGAGGAACTTCCATGGGTGGGTAATAAGTGTACCTGGGTCAAATGCCACCTCCTGTGAAGCCTTTCCTGACACACCCATTGAACAAGTTTGAATTAACTATGGCTTTCTTTAGTTCCACACATGTTTGCTCAGACTCTAGGTAGCACTTAGAGTTTGACCTTTCTCAGCCTCGTTATTGTTCATTGAACCTTGCCTCCTTATTAAATTATACATATACTCTTAAGGATACACACACAACAGTCTCTTTTACACGTCTGGAGAAACCCACTCCAACCCCCACCTGTATTCTGACCAATTAAATGCTCAGGAGGTGTTATTGAGAGGGTGTCCTGAACTGGCCCTACCACCACAATAGACCTTTTGCACTTTTTATTCCTTCTGCCCTGTCCCTGGCCAGCTCTTGTTTTTCAGGTCTCAGCTCACACATCACCTTCTCAAAAAGGCTTTCCTTAACTACCCTATCTAAAATAGACTATTTTTCATCCAAATCTTTATCTCATAATTTTTTTTCCCTCATAGCACTCACTGCAATTTGAAATGATCTTTTTTGGCTCATTTTATCATCCATCTCCCTCATTGGAATGTGAATCACAGGAGGGCAGGGACCTTTTCTGTTTTGTTTACCCTTGAATCCCCAGTGCCTAGAAAAGTGCCTGGTATATAGTAGATGCTCAATAAATATATGAATGAAACTATATTTGTTTACCGACTGATCCCCCAGTAGAATGTCAACTCCACGAAGGCCAGGACCTTATCTGTGTTACTGCTACATCCTCAGCACCTAGCACAATGCCCGATGCATAGTAGATGCCCAACAAAGAATTGTTGGATGAGTTACTGTTCCACACACACCTTAACTCAACATGCTTCAAAATGAACTTAGTCTCTTCTTTCCTACCAAACCTGCTGTTCTCTGTGTACCCCAGCTCAGTGAATGGCACCACCATTCACTCTTTGACACCCAGTAATGAACTCATAGTCCTTTCACTCATTCACCTATTTTCAATTAGTCCCCAAGCCCTATTTTACCTCCGAAATATCCTACTTATCTGATCCTTTTCTACCCAGCTGCAACTATCCTGACTCAATCCTCTTTTTTTTTTTTTATGACTAATGCAACAGCCTCTTCCCTCATGTCTTTTTTTTTTAAACTTCATGAATTCGCATGTCATCCGTGTGTAGAGGCCCTGGTAATTTTCTGTCTTCCAATTTTAATATATATTCTGCCAAAGTGAGCACTGTCCTATCTCCTTTTGAAACTATGAAAGCTTAAGTTACAGGGCCTGTCACTTGCCATATGGTCACACGGTCATATGTTTTGTAAATTTTGTAAAATGTATTTAAACCACAGTTGGTTAAAACTGCTGTCCCTTTCCTCTAACGGTTTCCCTGATCACATATTCCCTTGTATTAGTTGGTGTTGGACCTGCCTCCGGCATTTTTGAGATCTAGTTAAGTGGAAGTTGATTTGGGGGATGCATTTAATTTGGGTTTGATACATTTACATGTGGTCTATATCACTTCTATTTATAGTTATTACTCAGGTATAGGAATGGCTTCTAGAAACACTCTGTGTACCTTTGAATCTAGTTTTGTAACTACAAGTCTATATTCTTAAAGAAGTCCCACCTCACAAACGTATAAGCTTCATGTCCCACTAAAACTGGATTTTCCTCTGCCTAAAACACAAATGTGACAGCTGCTCTTGCTCTTGTTATTGCTTAAAGGATCAAATCTAATATTCAATTTTTTTTGGTATCTGTGTGCTTACTGGACGTTATATTCCAATTGTTGACTTGCAAGCCGGTGTCCTGCACTGGCTTGCGATTTCCCACTGCAGAGCCCCTTTTTCCATCATTGTACTCCCAGGGCCTAACCCACCATCACTTAGGAAACTGAGGTACACAACCACTTTCTTTTTTAAAGCGGTGTGACCCTTTAAGAAAATGAACTAGCAAGAGGATTCCTAGAGGATACTCTAAAACGCCTGAGAAAGCCAGCGCCATCTTGAAGCAGGTGTGTGGCGTTGCATTCACTCAACCTCTTCTCCCACCCCACCCGCAGGCTCGAGTCAGAAAATCGTGGGACATATGCAGGGAAATCGTTGAACTGTATCTGAACTGAAGTGAAGCGAAGCAGTAGGGTCAGAAAGGAGAGTTTCGAGCGAGGAAGCTGACAGAAGCTTTAAGAAGTAACGGAGGTCGTCGCACAGAACGCGGGGGGTAGTAGAGGGTGCGAAGCTTCAACTTCCCGGCTCTGAAATGGCACTCGTTTCTAAGCCCGCGTGCTGTTTTGGGGACAATAACAGAGCTTCCCTTACAGGGTGAAGAATACACGGCTCGGGGATCGTGTGAAAGAGCTCAGCCCGCAAAGCTCACTGAATGGTAGCCGCGGTGAATACCCCGCCTCCTCTTCGTTTTGTAGTTAGCAGTCAGAGTACACCTCCCCTCATAGGAGGAGCGGCTGGGAGGAGTGTGCTTAGTGGAGGCGGTTGATGAAGCCTGGGAAGGGTCTGGCCCCACTCAAAATGGAGCCAAGCAACCGCCTCGTCTAAGATGGCGGCTCCCCCGCCTCCGGGCTCAAGGGCCTCAGCACCCATTGGGCTCCTAGAGGAGACGAGCTGGTCCAAGGGAAGCCGAGTCCCACCCCCTGCCTCCCCCTGCCTATCCCTCTCGCCGCCCCTCCCCCTCCCTCCGGGCTCAAGGCGGTGCCTTGCTCGGATGACGTCTCCCGGTAGCCAGCGGCCCGCTCTTCCCCGCCTCTGTCGTGGGTCTTGGTGTGCCCGGCCCTCATAAGATGGCGGTCGGATCGCCTCCTTGAGGTAGGCTTCGCCACTCTCAATATGGTAGCTGTTTACACCATATTTCTCCTCCCTCTCCGCCTCAACTTCCTCGTTGTTTTGAATAAACTTTATTGACTACTCCGAATTGCCTACCAGCGCTACCAGGCTTCTCCGACGACTTTTCGGGCCATTTTCCTCCGACCTGGCCTCGGGTTCCTCTCCTTCCTCGCCGGTTTGCTCGCGCGAGCTCTTGCCGGCCCAGCGACAACGCCGCTCGCCCGGTCTCCGGCGTCCGCCAGACTAGGCCCGAGCCGCGGTCTCCAGTAGGCCCTAGCGCCTGGTCCGGGGCAGAGCTGTGAGGAAAGCTGTCCGGAAACAGCCTGGCAACCAGGGCCGCGCGACCCAACGGGTGGTCTTAGGGGCCGGCGAGCGAGGTTCGCGGCGTTGCTGTGACGATCCCAGAATTCGGCGCGCGCCGCTGCTGGGGCCAGAACTGCCAGACCAGCCTCGGCTGAGCGAGGCGCCGAGCTGCTCAGGAGCGAGCCGGCTGCCGGTGCGTCGGTGGGACTGAGCTCCGCGGGCGGGAGGAATCCCTGCAGCTTTGTGAATGCGGAGGTCCTTGTAGGGCTGAGGACCGAAGACATTCTTGTCAGGTTGGGGGTGTGAGGAGGTTTTCTGTCAGTTTGGGAGGTGTGAAGAGATTCTCGTAAGTTTCAGGCTGCAAGGATTTTCCTGTCAGTTTCCAGATCTAAGAGGAGATTCCGGTCAGTTTGGGAGACCAGGGAAGCCCTCGTCAGTTTGACGGGGCTAGGAGGAGATGCCTGCCAGTTTCCGAGCGGTGGGAAGAAAACAAATCCTTGCTCAGTTGCAGTTGTGTGAGGAAATTCTAGTCAGTTTCAGGGATTTCGAAGAGATCGTTTTTAGTTTCAGGGGTGCGACGAGAACCCGGTCATGTTTGAAGTAGAGGACGAGCCGATGAGTTTTGCAATTGGTATTTATTTCAGTTGTTGGGGGTGATGAGGCTCCCGACTGGTCGGGGGTGGAATGATTGGGTGAGTTCTCAGAACATGACCCCCAGAACTGTGATTTGAGTTGGGCGCCTCTGTCTTGTTCCTGAAGGCAGCGAAGAGATTTGCGAGCAAGCCGAGCCCACATTCAGGATCCTCATCTCTCTCCAGTTGCCCCTATTTGGGGGGAGAGACAAGGAGCTTTAGCTGAGCTCCCCAGCCTCATTCTTGAGGCTAGGGCTTGCGTCATAATAAAGAGCGCCTTGGGAAGCAAGGTTGCGGGCAGAGAGAGAGTGCAGTGAGGGATTAAAGAAGCCTCTTTAAAGCAGTCAGATATTGCCTTGAAGCTCGGAAAGTTCTTACTGACTCTGAAGGCTAAAGAAGGGAGGGAGGGAGGGAAAAAGCCTTGACGGCAGAGCGCCGTTCTTTATTTGTTAAAGGAATTCTGGAGGCGGGTGGACTTTCTCCGATTGCCCCCTACAGCCGCACCAGCAGTGTTGCATCCCGGGCGCGGTAACTCCCCATTTGTGAACTGAGGGTTGGTACCCTGGTGGAACTGATTCACTATAAAAAGTGTTTGTGCCCAGCCATCCTCTAGGAAGGACGCGTGCTGCCGCCTCCCGCTCCTCTGGACATTGCGAACCTGGCCCGCGGCAGAACGCTCCAAGACCAGGAGAAGATGGCCTCGGTGCCGGTGTATTGCCTCTGCCGGCTGCCTTACGATGTGACCCGTTTCATGATCGAGTGTGACATGTGCCAGGACTGGTTTCATGGCAGGTAAGGAAGGCAGGCCAGGTGCCACAGGGTGCAGTGGCCAGGTGCTCACTCTCTTCTTTCTCAGCTCTGTTTTAGGTTCCCAGTCAGAAACTTTTTCCCCCCCTCACTCCCTGAGAATTAACTCCAACCCACCTCCCAGCCCTAGGTTGCTCCATCCCTCCTTATAGACTAGGGCCTAGTTGACTTTGGCTTCTGATTTTTCTCATTTTTCTCTTTTCCTATATATATATTATATGTATACTCTTCTTTTGAGAAAAAAATTTTTTTAATTTAGAAAGTATTTCCCCCCCCCCCAGCTACTAAGTAACAGTTTTGTGTTTTGTCTCAGACTCTGGCTTTGGAAGAGACAATATTGCAATTTTGAGATAGTTGAGTCCAGCAAACATGGACTTGAGTTGTGTTATCAGAGTGACCTTGGGCAAGTTGCTTTTCCTCTCTGAGCCTCATTGTTTTCACTTATTAAATATATCTAATACATTCTTCCTGATTATTTAAAGCGTTTTGCATGCACTCAGTAAATGGAGGCAGAGATGCAGATGCAGTAATATTTTTATTTCCATAGTATTTATCTGCAGAACCATCTAACTAAAATGAATTAAGCAGAATTGATATTTGGTAAAACAGGACTAAAACCACTAATGAATTCCCTCAAGTTTGCCATGTGTGCACATAAGCACCTGTCACCCAGGATTCCAGAGAGGTTAGTGTGTAGAATAAAACTAATATTATCCCATTATTAGGACTTAAATCCCAGCTATGGAAAGAATACCATGAGAGAGATTTGTACATTGAAGAACAACAGAACAGTATATGGCACCTTTCTCCTGTTGCGTGTTGTTAGATTCTAGAATTTTAAGTTGTCATTGGTCCCTTCCAAAGGAGCTGTTCCTGTTATCACACCCAAGACTAAACTGAAGTTGCTGGTACTGCTAAAATTCTGCTCTTAGCAAGGACTGCCTCATGCAGCACATCCAAATTCATATTCAACTAATCTTTATTGAGTATTCACTGTGTGCCAGGTACAGAGTTCTTTTTATTGCCTCCTGTTATTTCAGAGGGACAGACCTAGAGGGTGGGGCCTTTTCCTTTCCCCTGGAAAGAGTGACGATTAAGATGTCTTTCAGGATTTCTGGTATCTTTGCTAGTGCTGATCAAGTCACTCCTCTGCTTAAGATTCTTTTAGTGATTCCTTTACAGAATAAAATTCAGTCTTTGCGTGACAGACAAGACCTTTTGTGGTCTACTTGTTCAGTCTCATTTCCCGCCACTTCCTCTCTTGTCCCAGCAAAGCTGAACTGTTTATACTTCTGGGAAAATTTTATACTTCTTTGTGACTCTTTGTCTTTACACATGCTATTCCCACTAATGTCCTCCCTTTTACAACTTATAGCATACCTTTTCTGTAAAAGGCCTTCCTCTGCCTTCTCACTGCATTTTGTGCACATCCTTATCGAAAGTAATTATTTCATCATCATAGTTACATCTGTGTCACTCATCAACCAGAGCTACCTGAGGGCAGAGATGTCATCGTTTTATTTTTTGGTATCCCCAGAACCTAGTTCAATTGCTAAACATGTAATAGATGCTGAGTACATTTTTAAATTAAATTTACTGAGGTAACATTGGCTAATAACATGATATAAATTTCAGCTATATAACATTATAATTCTATATCTGTATACTCTATTGTGTGCTCACCATCGAAAGTCTAGTTTCCTTCCCCCTTTACCTAATTCACCCTTCCCCCATACCCCTTACATTTTTCAATGGACAAATGAGTCTTCTTGAAAAGAGCTATTCCCTGTGGCCCTTATTTGGATTGTGTGGGAAGTGTGTAGGTTCAAACCTGGAAAGTGAACTCTTATACCCACAGTATAGAGACCCTAATTCCACAGTCAGGGAACAGGAAACACGAACAAATGCTTCCTCAGTGCTTACTATATGTTAGGCCCTATGACAGGACTTTGCATGAATTATCTCAATCCATACCCAACCCTGAAAATTAGATATTTATTTTTAAAATAATGTTTAAATTTTTCCTGATTATATAGGTGAGATGTGCTCATTGTAGAAAATGCAGAAAACGAATAAAGAAGGAAATAAAATAACCTATGAGTCTACCGTCTAGCACAATCCACTGTCAAATTTTTTGTTGCATTAACTCCCGTCATCTGACTTAGAATATGAACACGTATTTTTACAACATGGGATTGTATTATGAATACGACTTTATAACCTTTTATTCCTACGTAACATTATAATCTGTTTTACCAGGTCGTTAAATATTCATCTAAACCTGATTTCTGATATCCCCCACTGTATATATGTGTTCTCAGTTACTTGGGCATTTCTTCTGCAGTTGGATGCTTAAGTTATCTCTACTTTTTTATGTAATAAATAATGTGATGTGAGGGAAACTGGGGGTTCTGGAAATGTTTTATATTTGATGTGGGTGCTAGTTAAAACCACAACAACAAAAACCATTGTAGTGAACATCTTTGCACAATAGACTTGATATTTAGAAGGAACACCACTGAGGCCTTTAAGAATTCCAAATTTATAAGTATGGAAATGGTTTATGAGCCAGGCCCTTCCTCAGTCACATTTCTGTAGCGAATCTTGTTTGTGGACACCATAACATAAGTTAGCCATCTTAATTTTTTTTTCTATGAAAGAGACCAAGTTTTTATCTTTCCTCATGCTTCTCTGTATGGGCTGCCAAGGAACAAGGAGGCCAGCTGAGAATGAGGTCCTTGGTGGGTGGCTGCTCTTGCTTACTTGGTGATTGCTCATGCACATGCACCAGGCTCCCAGAGCTCTATTTAAGTTTGTACTTCACGATTAAAAATTACTAAATACCATGGACTTTCCACAGTAGCTCACAATAGTTAGGCCCACAGGTAGGTGATATAAATCTGTTCACATCTCTGATGACTTCAGAGGCTAGATTTTGAAGTCCAGTTAGGAATTAATAATTCCAAGTTATTTCCTGGAAAGATTATAGCAAGGAAGGTGACTATTTCATTTTGCTAGGGAGAATTAGGAATTCATGGACATTCAATTTCTTTCTAAGTCTACATTTAAATTTAGAATTACCTGGCTCCAGAGGCTAAGTTCCCAAAAGTGGAAGAAAGATGGTAAGCTCCATTCCCCCTACTTTAAAGGGCTGGGGGTTTTGCAAAACACTTTGATTTGTAAAGCAGTGATTCTTAAACTTTAGTGTGCATCAGAATCACTTGGAAAGCCTATTAAAAGACAAGATAGATAGATAAGCTCTACCTATAGGGTTTCTGATACAGTGGGTGAGTGGGGGCCACCTTCAGAACCACTATTTTAGAGCATTATTCTGTCTCAGTTCCTTCTCTTTCAGTGGAATGTGACAGCATCTGATGTTGGGGGATTGGTGGGCTAACAAATTAATTACTATATGTGGTTGTTCTCAAAATGTGGTTCATTAACTGGGAATTTGTTAAAAATGTAAGTTCTTGGGCTAGAACGCAGCAATTTATATTTTAACAAACAGATTCTGATGCTCTGTAACTTTTGAGAATCATTTTTTCAAAGGCGGCAAAAGTTAGTTGGCAAGCATTTATTGATGTCTGGGAATCTGGTGAAACACCCCTTTATAGTTTTCCTGTCAATAAAAGAAGTGTTAGTTAGCACAAGGGGATAACTGTTATATGAACTATAAACTCAAAGAAATGGCACTGGTTTTAGATCTAGGTTCAAATTCTGATTCTGTTACATTTTAGCAAAGGATTTCATCTCTGAAGTCTCAATTTCCCTGAGAATGGTTGTGATGATTTAAATAAAATGGTAGTGGCCCTTGTTTATGGAGCACTAGCTAATGTGCCAGTCACTATGCTAAACACTTTGCCTAATTATCTTTATTTAATCTTTAGAGGAACTTAAAAATTATGAACTCAAATAATTTAATAGTCTTAGGACTATTCAAATGATCTATTTTATATTGGGTATGCTGTGATACTTTCTACTTTCCAAGGAATTTATCCAATTCATCTAAGTTGTGAAATTGAAGTGTATAGAATTGTTAATAGTATTCCCTTATTATTTTTTTGATATCTGCAGGCTGGGTGTCTTCTCTCTCTTTTTCTTTGTTAGACTTCCTTGAGGTTTGTCAGTTTTATTGATCTCTTCAAAGAACAAGTGTTTTGTTTCATTGATTTTCTCCACCATGTTTCTATTTTCAATTTTATTGATTCCTGCACTTTATTATTTCCTTTCTTCTGCTTGCTTTGGGTTTATTTTGCTCCTCTTTACCTAATTTCTGGAGGATGGCAGCTTAGGTAATTGATTTGAGACTGTTCCTGTTTTCTAATGTAAGCATTCAGTGCTATTAGTTTCCCTCTTAGTACTGATTTAACTGTGTCTCACAATTTTTGATATGTTTTCCTTTCATGTAGTTCATCGTGAAGTAAATTTTAATTTCCTTAGAGGCTTCATGTTTACCCTATGAATTATATAGAAGTGTGTTTAGTTTCCAAGTGTTTGTAGATTTTCTTGTTATCATTGATTTACGGTTTGGTTCCATAGTGGTCAGAGAATATACATTGTATGCTTTCGATTTTTTAAAAATTTTTGAGGTGGTTTTATGGCCCAGGATATGGTCTGTCTTAATAAACGTTCCATGGTCACTCCGAAAGAATGTATATCCTGCTGTTGGGTGGAATTTTCTATAAATGTTGATTTACCCCTGTTGGTTGATAGTGTTGCTGATGTCTTTTCTGTCCTTGCTGATTTTATATCTAGTTGTTCAGTCAGTTGTTGACGAAGTGTTGAAATGTCCAGCTATAATTGTTGATTTGTCTATTTTTCCTTTCAGTTCTGTCATTCGTTGCTTTACATTTTGCAGCTTTGTTGTTTGACCCATATGCATTTAGGATTGCTATGCCTTGGTGGATTGACCCTGTTATTATTATGTAATATCCTTCTCTGCCTTTGGTAATTTTCTTTGCATGAAAATCTACTTTACATACAATTAATAACCATTAATATAGTCAGTCACTCCTGCTTTCTTTTGAATAAAGGTTGTATGGCATCTTTTTCTGTTTCTTTCAATTTACATCATTATGTATGAAGTGAGTTTCTTATAGACAGTATATAGTTTGGTATTATTTTTACTCACTCTGCCTGTCTCTTTTAATTGGTATATTTAGGCCTTTTATACAACCCGAAATTATTGATATGTTAGATATAAAATAAGATTAGTCTGTCATTTTATTTTTTGTTTTCTTTCTCTTTTGCCTTCCTGTGTGTTACTTACACCTTTTCTAAAATTCCATTTTGTCATATCTCCAGTAGTCCCCCTTTATCTGTGGTTTTGTTTTCCATGGTTTCAGTTACCCATGGTCAACCGAGGTCTGAAAATATTAAATGGAAGATTCCAGAAAGAAACAATTCATTAGTTTTAAATTGCACATCGTTATGACTAGCATGATGAAATCTCACTCTGCTCTGCTCCATCCCTCCTGAGATGTGAATCATCCCTTTGTCCATGCTGTACGTACTACCTGCCAGTTAGTCACTTACTGCCATCTAGATTATAAGATAGGCTGTCGCGGTATTGCAGGGCTTATGTTCAAGTAACCCTTATTTTACTTGATAATGGCCCCAAAGCACAAGAGTAGTGATGCTGGCAATTCAGATTATGCCAAAGAGAAGCCATAAAGTGCTTCTTTTAAGTGAAAAAGGTTAAAGTTTTCAACTTGATAAGGAAAGAAAAAAAATTGTATGCTGAGGTTGCTAATATCTATGGTACAAATGAATCTTCTATTTGTGAAATTGTGAAGAAGGAGAAAGAAAATCATGCTGGTTTTGCTGTCACACCTCAGACTGCAAAAGTTATGGCCACAGTGTGTGCTAAGTGCTTAGTTAAGATGGAAATGGCATTAATTTTGTGGGTGGAAGACGTGAACAGAAAACATGTTTCAACTGATGGTAATGTGTTGTGCTAGAAAGCATTGAATGATACAGTGATTTCAGTAAGGGGTGTCCTGAAACAAGTGATGCTAAGCCATTTACTGCAAGTAAGGGATGGTTGCACAGATTCAAGAATAGGTTTAGACTGAAAAATATAAAACTTACTGGACAGGCTGTATTTGCCAGTGGAGAAACTGTGGCCACATTTCCAGAGGAGTTGGAGTTGATTGAGATTTGGCACTATTCATGGTTTTAGGCATCCACTGGGAATCTTGGAACATGTCCCCACAGATACGGGAGGACTACTGTATTCTTGTCCCTCGATTTACACGGATTATCTTTTCCATGCATCTTTTTTTTTTTTTACAGGGAAGAAAACCATGTAAAAAGAGTCAACCAGTATGAAAAAAATTCTAAAGAAAAAGGCCAATATAAGTCATAAAAATATTTATTTCAGATATTTTCACAAAAAAAATGTTAATAAAAATTTAGAAAAACCAAAATAAATTTTATTTGCTGTCGGTGTCTGTAGCATAATCTAAAGCAGTCAACCTCTTTTTAATTGGCACAAAGTCACTATTTACATTGGTCGAAATATTTGGAAGTACTACTTCAGTTTTAATATTTATGTTTATGTTTTTAGATGATCTTTTTCCAACCCCATCTTTTGCTAAGTTTTCATAAATTCTTCAATATTCACTGCAACATTTTTTTAAGGCTCGCTGGATGTTTGAATCAAAATCTAGAATTGCTGTTTCCAGTTTTGTGGCCAATTGAAAGCTTTGTAAATATTTTCTGCAGTGAATGAAACTGGTTCAAGGTCACTGCCGTATTCATCAGCAGGATAGGCTTCAGATAGTACATGAATTATTTCATTATCAATTAATTCATGATCAAGCAGTAATTCATTAATATCTACATCCAAAGTGTCAGAGCCTTCTTTTTGAAATTTATATTAATAATTAATAATGTCAGTTTAAACCCTCTTCAATTGTTAGAACTACATTCCCTGGTACAACTTTTCTGGCCAAATTGCTTTACAGCAAGCATTTAAAGTTGACAGCTTTATATCACTCAAAACTAAAGCAGTATTCTTGATACAACTTAAAATAGTGTGTAATCCAGGCTTCTGTCATTGTGATTCACTATCTTCAAGTTTATTAAAAATATCATTAAAAATATCAAACAAAAAGACCCTTCAGGAATTATACTAAATTCCTTTTAGTATAATTAATCTTAAAGGTAGAAATAATGGCTTGATCTAAAGGTTGGATCAAGGAAGTTGTATTTGATGGAAAATATACAACTTTTATATTTGAATGTTCTAAATTGTGTGGATGACCAGGTACATTACTTAAAAGTATTTTAAAAGGAAGACATTTTTCCTTCATATAATTTTCAGCTTCTACAGCAAAACATTTGTAAAACCAATCTCCCCCCAAAAAAATGTAGTTACCCATGTTTTTTATTTGCTATCCAATTAACAAGAAGATCATTAATTGTGTGTTACTAAATATTAGTTCTTTGTATGTTGCTGAGTTAAGCTATTGTTTTTTTTAGAAAGAGTCATCTCCAGTAATGGAAATTAAAAAGAACTGTGTAAAATGAGACCACGTAAATGGACACTGTGTATAAAAAGTCTGTGTAAATGGGAGGAATATTTACCATCTATAAAACACATAAAAAAAAATACTGCATAAATCGAGGATGGATATATAGTGTTTTTGAGTGTATCTTTTGTATAGCTTTTTGGTTACTAAAAGCTTAATTGTACTTGTTCTAGGTTGTTAACATAATACAGGCATATCTTGGAGATATTGCAGATTTGGTTCTAGACCACCACAATAAAGCAAGTATCACAATAAAGCAAGTCATAATATTTTTGCTGATGGAGGGCCTTGCCTTAATTTTGTAAAAAATATAACATCTGTGAAGGGCGGTACAGCAAAGTGGAATAAATGAGGTGTGCCTGTACATATATAACTTAGCACAATCAACTGGTATTGACATTTTACCAGTTTGAGTGAAGAGTGCTTACTTCTCTTTTAATTTCTTTGTGTTCCTCTGTTTATAATTATCTTAAATATTTCCTCTGTATACATTGAGAACCACATGAGACAGTTTTAACATTTTTGCTTCAACTGTCAAGCATGATTTCGAAAACTCAAGAGGAGAAGGAAAGTATATTGTATTTACCGTATTTAATCTTTTTGTTCTCTCTTTTATCTCCTCCTTTTATCATTTTCTTTCAGTTTAGAGAGCTTCCTTTAGCCATTCTTCTAGAAAGCTAGCAATGCATACTCTTAGTTTTTCTTCACATGAGAATGTATTGATTTCCCTTGAATTCCTGAAGGATCTTTTTGTTTGATATCAAATTCCAGTTTCTAGTTCGTTTCTTTCAGCACCAAAAACTATTGTGCTACTTTTGGTTTCTGTGTTTTCTGATGAGAGGTCTTCTGTCATTTGAATTGGTGTTCTTCTTTAGGTAATGTGTCATTTCTTTCTCACTGTCTTCAAGATGTATCCTTTGTCTTTTGTGTTCAAGAGTTTGTGCTATTTTTCAGTGTGGATTTCTTTGAGTTTGTCTTTTGTTTTAGTCTGATTGCTGAAGCTCTGTTAATTTTTTAAAAATCTATTCTCTTTTTTTCTTTCAATTTTGAGATATAATTAACATACAGTGTAAGTTTAAGGTGTACAATATAATGATTTGACTTACACATACTGTGAAATGATTACGACAATAAGTTTAGTTAATTTAACATCCATCATCACGTATAGATACAAAAAAAAAATTATTCTTGTAATGAAAACTTTTAGGATTTACTCTCAGCAACTTTCAAATATACTGTACAGCAGTGTTAACTATAGTCATGTTGTACATTATATTCCCAGCACTTTTTAGAACTAGAAATTTGTACCTTTCATTGCTTTCATCCTGTTCCCCCATCCCACCTCCAGTAACCACAAATCTGACCATTTTTTGCTGTGAATTTGAGGTGTGCATGTGCTTTTTAATATTCCACATGTAAGTGAGATCATACAGTATTTGTCTTTCTGTCTGACTTATTTCACTTAGTATAATGCCCTTGAGGTTTGTCCAGGTTGTCAGAAATGGCAGGATTTCCTCCTTTTTTATGGCTGAATGTGTGTGTGTGTGTGTGTGTGTGTGTGTGTGTGTGTGTGTGTTGTGTGTGTGTGTTTGTAACATTTTCTTTATCCATCCATCTTTCAATGGACAGGTTGTTTCTGTGAACTTAGTTGTAAATAATGCTACAATAAACACAGACATACAGGTATCTCTTTGACATAGTGATTTTGTTTCCTTCAGGTATATACCCAGAAGTGGAATCGCTGGTTCATATGGTAGTTTTTAATCTTTTGAGGAACCTCCTACGGTTTTCCATAGTGGCTGCACCAATTTACAATCCCACCAACAGTGTACAGAGTTCCTTTTTCCTCCAGGTCCTCACCAATACTTATGTCTTGTCTTTTTGATGATAGCCATTCTAACAAATGTGAAGTAGTATCTTATTTTGCTTTTGCTTTGCATTTCCCTGATGATTAGTGACATTGAGAACCTTTTCATGTATCTGTTGACCATGTGCATGTTTTTGTAAAAATGTCTATTCAGTTCCTCTGCTCAATTTTTAAATTGGATTGTTTGTTTTGCTATTGAGTCGTATGAGCTTTATATATTTTGAATTTTATTATCCAATGTATGATTTTCAGATATATTCTTCCATTCCGTAGCTTGCCTTTTCATTTTGTTGATTTTTTTTGCTGTGTAGCTTTTTAGTTTGATGCAATCAAACTAAATTTTCGATCTATTTTTTATTTTATTTATTTCTGATTTTGTTCCTTGTGCTTTAAGTTGCCATAGTTCAAAAATCATTGCCAAGACCCAATTTGAGGAACTTTGTCCTATGTTTTCTTCTAGGAGTTTCATGGTTTCAAGTCTTATATTTAAGTCTTTAATGCATTTTGAGTTAATTTTTATGAATGGTGTTAAGTTAGGGATCTAGTTTCATTCTTTTATGTGTGAATATCCAATTTTTCCAGCCTTGTTTATTGAAGAGATTGTATTTTCTCCATTGAATATTTTGGCTGCCTTGTCAAATATTAGTTAACCATGTATGCATGGGTTTACTTTTGGGCATCTTGATACTGTTCTCTTGGTTTGTGTGTCTGTTTTTTATGCTAGTACCATACTGTTTTGGGTACAATAGTTTGAAATCAGAAAGTGTAAATTTGAAGTGTATAATTCTATAATCCATCATCTGTATATTGCATTTTGTGCTCACCACCCAAAGTTTAGTCTCCTTTCGTCACCATATATTTCATTCCCTTTACCCTCTTCAGCCTCCCCCTATCTCCCTTCCCCTCTGGTAACCACCATACTGTTGTCTGTGTCTATGAGTTTATTTTGTTTGTTGATTTGTTGCTTTCTGTTTTATATCTCACATATGAGTGAAATCCTGTGGTTCTTGTCCTTTTCCACCTAACTTATTTTGTTAGCATGATACCCAAAAGATCCATCCATGTTGTCACAAATGGCAGTACTTCATCTTTTCTCATGGCTGAATAGTAGTCCTTTGTGTATATGTACTACATCTTATTTATCCAGTCATCTATCAAAGGACACTTAGGTTGTTTCCATGTCTTGGCTACCATTTATAATGCTGCAGTGAACAAGGGAGTACATATATCTTTATGAATAAATATTTTCAAATTTTGGAGGTATATGCCCAGAAGAGGGACTGCTGGGTCATGTGGTAGCTCTATTCTTAGTTTTTTGAGGAACCTCCATATCATTTTCCATAGTGGCTGTACCAATTTACATTTATTTCCACCATCAGTGTATGAGGGTAGCTTTTTCTCTACATCTTCTCCAACACATATTATTTCTTGTTTTGTGACAATAGCCATTTCTTACAGGTGTGACATGGTATCTCACTGTGGTTTTAATTTGGATTTCCTGTATAGCTAGTGAATTGGAACACCATTTATTGAATAAACTGTCTTTACTCCATTGTGTATTCTTGCCTCCTTTGTCATAGATTAATTGACCATACAGATGTGGGTTTATTTCTGGGCTGTCTATTTTATTTCACTAATCAGTGTGTCTATTTTTATGCCTGTACCATGCTGTTTTGATTGCTGTAGCCTTGTAGTATAATTTAATATCAGGTAGCGTGATACTTCTGACTTTGTTCTTCTTTTTCAAGATTGCCATGACTATTTGGCGTCTTTTGTGGCTCCATATAAATTTTAGGATTGTTTGTTCTAGTTCTGTGAAAAATGGCATTGGTATATTCATAGGGATTGCATAGAATCTGTTGATTGCTTCAGGTAGAATGGACATTTTAATGATGTTAATTCTTCTTACACATGAGCACCATATATGCTTACACTTATTTGTATCTTCATTTTCCATCTTCAGTGTCTTATAATTTTCTGAGCACAGGCCTTTTACCACCTTGGTTAAATTTATTCCTAGATATTTTATTTAATTTTGATGCAATTATAAATATAATTTTTTTTTAGTAATTTAAATTTTTTTCAATTACAATTGATATACAATATTATATTAGTTTCAGATGTACAACATGGTAATTAGACATTTACATAACTTACACGTGATCACCCTAAAGAGCTAGTGCCCATGTGACACCATACATACTAGTTACAGTATCGTTTACTATATTCCTTATGCTATACTGTACATCCCCATGACTATTTTGTTACTACCATTTGTACTTCTTAATCCTTTCCTCTTTTTCATTCATCTCTCCAACCCCCCTCTCATTTGGCAACCATCAAAATGTTCTCTGTATCTGTTTTGTTTTGTTTTATTTATTTTATTCTTTAGATTCCACATATTAGTGAAATCATATGGCATTTGTCTTCCTCTGTCTGACTTATTTCACTCAGCACAGTACCTCTAGTTCCATCCATGTTGTTGCAAATGGCAAGATTTTATTCTTTTCATGTCTGAGTAACATTCTATTGCATATATGTACCTCCTCTTCTTTATCTATTCATCCACTGATGGACACCCAGGTTGCATCCATATCTTGGCTATAGTAAATCACGCTGCAATGAAGATATGGATGCACATGTCCCTTTGAAGTTGTGTTTTGGGTTTCTTCAGATAAATACCCAGAAGTGGGATAACTGAGTCCTTCTTTGTCACTTGTTATATCCTTTGTTTTAAAGTCTGTTTTGCCTGTATAAATATTGCTACTCCAGCTTTTTCTTTTGTTCCATTTTTCATGAAATATCTTTTTCTACCCCTTTACATTTAGTCTATATATGTCTTTCATTCTGAAGTGATTCTCTGTAGACAGCATATGTAAGGATCTTGTTTTCTTATCCATTCAACCACCCTATCTTTTGAATGGAGCATTCAATTATTTACATTTAAAGTACTTGTCAATAGATATGTAGTTATTGCCTTTTTATTATTCATATTTTTGATATTTTATCTTTTTTCTCTTCTTCTTAAAGAAGTCCCTTTAACATTTCTTGTAATACTGGTTTAGTGGTGATGAACCTCTTTAACTTTTCTGGTCTGGGAAGCTCTTTCTCTGTCTTTTGATTCTAAATTATAGCTTTGCTGAGTAGAGTAATCTTGGTTGTAAGTCCTTGTGTTAATCACTCTGAATATTTCATGCCAGTCCCTTCTGGCCTGCAAAATGTGTTGAAAAATCAGCTGACAGTCCTCATGGGCTTCCTTGTAGGTAACTAACTGCTTTTCTTGTGCTACTTTTAAGATTCTCTCTTTGTCTTTAACCTTTGGCATTTTAATGATGACGTGTCTTGGTGTGAGCCTGTTAGAGTTCCTCTCGTTTGGGACTTTGAGCTTCCTGGGCTTGTATGTCTATTTCTTTTACCAGGTTAGGGAAGCTTTTTTGTCATTATTTTTTGAAACAGGTTTTCAGTTTCTTGCTCTCTCTCTTCTCCTTCTGGTACCCCTATGATGCCAATGTGGTATGCTTGGTATTGTCCCAGAGGACCTTTGGTCAGATTGATGGAGACTCAGATATGGCACCTGCCTGTCTCTGCACGCAGGAATGGGGGAGGACTCAACAAAAAGAGACAATAAATTTTATCAGTACTTCTGTCTGAGAGAAAGCTGCCCCTCTAGCTATCACTCTGAAACCAGACAATTTAGTTTCTCCTCCTATGTCCCTGGCACCTTTCAAGATGCTACCCCAGCACTGGAACTCAGAGCTCGTGAGTCTGTCAGTGAGTAAGTCCAGATATAGGACCTTTAAGAGGAATGTCTGGGACTCCTGCAGCCCGACATCTCGCTCATCCACAATTTCCATTGGTCTCTCAGCTAGAACTTATGGAGATTTTTTATTCCAGCACTGGAACCCTGGGCTAGATACCCTGTTTGGGGTCACGACCCCTTGCTCCTCTGGGGTCACCTCTGCAGCCGAGATATTCATTCTGATTCACATCGCCAAATTCCATTGTGGAACTAGCCCAGTCTGTGTCTATGCCTCTCCTACCATTCTCAAGGTGACCTCTTCTGTTTCTCCCCAGTTGTAGGTTTTCTGTTCAGCTAGACTTCAGGTGACTCCCAATATGGTTGTTCTTTAGTTTAATTGTAATTTTGATGTTGTGAAAGGAGGCAAGCACAGCGTTTACCTACTCTGCCATCTTGACCAGAGGCCTCTGGAATTGTTTTCCTAATTTATCTTTCTGATAGTTCATTATTAGTGTATAAAGGTGCACCAATTTCTGAATATTAATTTTGTATCCTGCTACTTTACTGAATTCATTGATGAGCTCTAACAGTTTTTTGGTAGAATCTTTTAGGTTCTTTCTATATAGTATGTCATCTGCAAATAATTACAGCTTTACTGATTCCTTGCCAATTTGGATGCCTTTTATTTCTTTTTCTTGTCTGATTGATGTGGCTAAGACTTCCAACACAATGTTTATGAAAATGGTGAAAGTGGATATCCTTCTTTTGTTCCCAATCTTAAGGAAAATACTTTTAGCTTTTCCCCATGGAGTATAATGTTAGTTGTAGGTTTGTCATATATGGCCTTTATCATGATGTGGTATGTTCCCTCTACTCCCACTGTACTGAGAGTTTCAATCATAAATGGATGCTGGATTTTTGTCAAACACTTTTTCTGCATTTATTGATATGACGATATGATTTTTATCTTAAAATTTGTTAATGTGGTATACCGCATTAATTGATTTGTGGATATCGAACCAACCTTACATCCCAGGCATAAATCCTACTCAGTCATGGTGTCTGATCTTTTTAATTCATTCCTGAATTTAGTTTGTTAATATTTTGTTGAGGATTTTTGAATCAATGTTTATTAGGAATATTGGCCCATAATTTTCTTTTTTTGTAATGTCTTTGTCTGGCTTTGGAATCAGGCTAATAGTGGCCTCATAAAATGGGCTTGGGAGCCTTCCCTCCTGTTGAATTTTTTGAATAGTTTGAGAAGAATAGGTGTTAATTCTCCTTGGAATGTTTAGTGAAATTCACCTGTGAAGCCATCTGGTACAGGACTTATATTTGTTGGGAGTTTTTTGATCATGATTCGATGTCATTAGTAGTAATTGGTCAGTTCAGAGTTTGTTTCTTCTTGACTTGATCTTGGAAGATTGTATGTTTCTACGACTGTATCCATTTCTTCCAGATTGTTTAATGTGTTGGCATATAACTGTTAGCAGTACTTTTTTATAATCCTTTGTATTTTTGTGTGTCAGTTGTCGCTGCTTCTCTATCATTTCTGATTTTATTTGATGGCTATCAATTAAAATTGAAGATAAGATAAAGAGTGTCCCAGACAGGAAGAAGCTAAAGGAATTCATCACCACAAAGCCAGTATTACCAAAAAAAAAAGTGATAAAGGGACTTTTTTAAGAAGAAGAAAAGGAAGAAGGAGGAGGAGGAGGAGGAAGAAGGGGAGGGGGAGGAGGAGGAGGAGGAAGAGGAGAAGAAGGGGGAATCAAACATAAATGTGAACAATAAATTGAAAATAGGTTCTTTACCTGTGTTAGCTCACTTAATCAGAACAACGCTGTGAGGTAGGATGCTATTAAAAGTCTCATTGTATGGATGCACAAACTGAGGCACAATGAGGTTAAGTAAATTGCTTAAGTTCACACAGCTAGTAAGTGGCGGAGGTAAAATTCAAACCCAGATCATTTGGCTCCCAAGTCTGTACTTTTAAGCTCTGTGCTATAGTGCTTCTGAATACTGTACAGAATGCCCTGATTTGTTGTGGAGATTTAAATGTGATAATGTATGTATAACTTATAGCTCAGTTTTCTTTTATGTGGGCTTCAAATTTACTCATTCGTTCATCATCCCTTTACCCTGCATTATTTCCTCTATAGCACTTAATGAAACTGTTCTGGCACCACATATCTGTCTCCCCCTCTAGAATGTCCACTCCATGAGGGCTGTGGCACATTCTTAGTCAATACTTATTGAATTTATGCACTCACCTACTTAACAGATATTGATTATCTACCACATAACAGGCTCTGTGATACACATTGGAGATAGTTCATCTTAATCTTGAGACCTGGTACTGTAATAATTATCTTCTGCACTAAGGAAGTAAAATAGGATTTAGAGCCCTTGATAATTGAACCCAGGTGATAATTGTTGAGACAATGCCACCAGAAGCCTGATTTTCATCCATCTGCCTTCCTGATATGAGTTATCTAGCCCAATGAATGTTTGTTAAATTGAGTTGAATAATAAATAAAGCAAGACTAGGAAATGGATTAGGCAAGGACTTCTGATGAATAAGATAGATGCTATCTGCCAAATGTTGTAGAGGCAGATAGAATGTACACGAGCAGTTGAATGTCCACATGGTGAGTGCTGAAATAGGGATAGTGTGTGTGGTGGGGTGCCATAGCTGCAGGGAAGAGGAAAAACAGGAATGTTCTAGGCACATGGAACCATGTGCAATGAGACCTAGAGACCAGAAAGAGCATGGCACTGAGATTCCGGCTGGCTTTTTAGAGCAGGGCTGACTTCCTAGGTGTTTGACCACCATAGTCACACAGCCTCATATTTGGAAGTGGGCCCCATGCTTGAGGTTTAATGTTCTATGATTATTGTCTTAAAATTCTTAATAATTTTACCTTTGAATTTGTGTTTTATATGTGAAGTACAGTGGGACAATGGAGTGTGTCCTGCAGACTTAGAACTTTAGCTCATGTGAAGTCCTGCATCCCTGAACAGGTTCTTGGTGGGCTGCCTAGGGTGCTGGCTTGGGTGCAGGTGCAAGAGAGTCAGGTCAGGTATATGCACCCTGCATACTGAATCACAAAGCATGGCCCCTGGGTGCCAGTGAGGGCCTATACTCTCCCCTTACCCAAGGGAGATGACAGTAAATAGCAATAAAAAGCCGCATTGAGAAAGGAAAAGCTTCTCCCCCCCCCCGCTCCATTTTGTGAAGAAGGGGCCCCTGATCTTCATTTGCACCAGGCTCCACAAATTATGTAGCTGATGCTGTGTATGAGGGGCAAGAGGTGAGGCTAGAGAGGCAAGGCCATGGCAAGTTTCTACTTTACCTTATGAAAAATAGGAAGCCTGTGAGGGATTTTGAGCAAGGGTTGACAAATTTATATTTTAAAATGATCACTTTGGCTGTAGTGAGGAGAGCCAGTTTGGTGAGGGGAGAGTAGAGGCCAGAAGCCCAATTAGAAGGGCAGGGCAATAATCCCAGTTAGAGATAGTAGTGGCCTGGATTAGAGCAGGGACAATAAGGTTGACAGAGGGTACAATCGATAGCTACTTAGGAGATAGAATTGATAGGACATGCTGATAACTTGGATGATAATACAACATATACAGAACACTTACTATGTGCCAGGCACTGTTCTAAATACTTTATATATTTTCGCATATATTTTATATATTTTCATATATAAAAAATAACTTCATGATGTATGTCCAATTTTTTCCCCAACCTTAGAGATGAGGAAACTGGCACAGAGAAGTTAGTAACTTGCTCAAGATCCCACAGCTAGTAATTGGCAGGTACAACCAGGATGTAAACCCAGGCAGTCTGGCCTTAAAATCTCAGTTCTTAACTCAAATGCCTACTCAGTATACTAGAGGGAGAGGGTGAGAGGTGGGTCATCAATGGCTGCCAGGTTTCTGGCTTAAACACCTGGTAGGCTTATGCTTCCAGTTGCTAAGAGAGGAAGCTTGGAAGCAGGTTTAGGGGGCAAGTAGGGGAGAAATTTAATTTGGACATGTTAAATTTGAAGTATGTAAGTGGGCTATCCAGTAGAGATACCTAGGAGGCATTTTGAAGAAGGGATCTGAAACTCAGCAAAGAGATCTTGCTTGCAGTTAAGTGCATAGAGGACATGTGGAGCCCTGGAAGGGAAAGTGAGGAGAGAAGAGTGTCCAGGCAGGAGGGCTTAAGAAACTTCAACATTTAAGGAGTGGGCAGGAAAAAGAATGCACTGAGATATAGAGCAGCAAGAGACATAATTAAGATCACATTGCATCATGACCCTGTTCATAACCCTCATGTATATTTCACCCAGTTCTTAACTTCACTCAGGAAAAGCCAAAGTCCTTTATGGTGGCCTACTTGCCCCTACTACAGGACTCATTACTTTACTGACTTATGATTGTCCCCTTGCTCTCGCTATTGCAGAACACTGTCCTTTTGTTCCTTTTAATAACGTAGGCACACTCTTGCCACAGGGCTTTTGTACTTGCTGTTCTCTCTAATTGGGATATTTTTCTCTCATAGCCGTACGGCTTGCTCCCTGTTCCCTTCAGGTCTTTATTCAAAAGTCGCTTTGTCAGTGATTTCTTCCCTGGCTTACTACCTAAAATGTCAATACCACTGCCATGCCCTTCACCCCCACCCCCACTGTGTTGTGTGTGTGTGTGTGTGTGTGTTGTTGATTTATACACGTGCATGTATATTTCACGCTTTATTTTTTCTGCTTAGCTCTTCTCATTATCTAACATATAATATATTTCACTGATTACATTGATTTATTTTGTTTCATGTCTGCTTCCCCCACTAGAATGTCAGCTCCATGAGGGCAGGGCTTTTTGTGTGCTTTGTTCTGTTTCTTTGTTTCTCCCGCACCTAGACCAGGGCCTGGCAGTTGTTCACTATGTGTTAGCTGAGGGAATGGATACCCGGCAAATTGGGTGTTCTGGAAATCAAAAGTAGAGAGCTTGTCAAATGGAGAGAGCACAGGGTTAGCACTGTGGTAATGCTGCTAAGAAAGAGCTCAAGTGAGATAAAAAAGAGAAGTACTTACTGCATATATCAATAGGGAGGTCAGGACATTGGTGAGATCTGTTTTAAAGGAGGTGGGGACTAAAATGGGAATGTAGCAAGTGGATGAAAAAGTGTACACAGCACTCTAAAAAATTCTTTTTTTATAAAAAATTATTTTTGTATAGGTTTGGCTTTGATAATACATCTCTGGATACTACCCAGTGGCTTGGAGTAGGAGGGAGACTTCACTGTGTATACTGCTTTCTGTACCTTTTGAGTTTCGTACCATGTATAACTGATACTATTCATTAAAAGTCATTATGAAGCTGCATAGATTTAACTCTATGATATTTAGCTCTAAAGTAGCAGACAGGAGGGAGGGAGGGTTCTTGACTTTGTTATCTGTAAAGATCCAGTGAGCTTGTTTAAATGCTGTTGTGAAGGAGAAGGTAGGGAGAGAGTTGAAGATGATGCAGAAAGAAGGAATAATTGATTGAGAAGGTGGGGGGGGGGAAAGGATGTGACCTATGTGGAAAAGCCAACTTAGAAAGAAGAAAGGATAGTTCTTTTGTTGTAACAGTAGGAAAGGATGAGTGCAGAAGGACGTAGATTCTGTGTGGCAAGTTGAGATAGTTTCCCTCTGATTACTTCGTTTTATCCTAAGGAGTAGGAGGCAGGGTCATTTATTTGCATGTGGGTGACAGTTGTTCCAGCAGCATTTGCTGAAAAGACTATCTTTGCTCCATTATATTACCTTTGCTCCTTTGTCAAAAATCAGTTGACTATATTTATTTGGGTCTATTTCTAGGCTCTCTGTTCTGTTCCATTGATCTGTTTGTTTATTCTTCCAATGCCACGCTGTCTTGATTATTGTAGCTGTATATTAAGTCTTGAAATCAGGTAGCATCAGTCTTCCAACTTTGTTCTCCTTCAATATTGTATTGGCTTCTGTGACTCAGATATTTTGGACGATGAATTTATTGCGGCATCAACCCAGTGGATGCTTTTTCTTCAGCCATGTTCAGTGGTCCCTTGTTATGTAGTTGAGCCAGGGTTGGGATTTGCATGTGGAGGTAATGAAAAGGCAGTGGGGCAAATGAGTTGAGGATATCTGTAATAGAATGGTTGAAGTGAGGAATGCTGGAATTCAAGATAGGGAAGAAGGATAGAGTCAAGAATAGGTGAATAGGTTAAAAGTAGGATCACAGGATTCTGAGGACAACAGATATAATGAATGATAGCTGGATGGATATACTGGTGGTCAGAGAGTGTGATGTATGAATTTCACATTTCATATGTGAAGCAACTGCAAGTGTTGACCAGGTCTGGGGGTTGGTAGCTGAAATGGGTATGGAGGCAGCAGCCTCTGAAGATCAGAAGGTCAAAGAGCTAAAAGGCTAGGATGTCAGGCCTCTACATTGATAGAAATGTCACATGGGATGTTGGCAGAAGTTGGCTGGAGAGGAATCGGTGAGTAGGTTTTTAAATGAGTGAAGGGTGTGTTGGGGAGATAAGTAGCAGACAGTGAAGAGGAGAAGGAAGCAGTATGGCTGGATAACAGAAAACTCAGAGGAGGAGGAGATTTTACATAAGGGTAAAGGAGAGATGATCTCAAAGTATCACTGAAGAATGAGGAGGATGTCTACCCCTAGCCCAGCCCTGAGTTGTAATGGTCTAGGAGAATGTACAACTTCTACCTGATAGGGCTTTAGCACAGAGCTTTTTAGACTTTTTTCAATTCCAATCCACTCCTTTTGAAAAATAAAAAATTATTAGAAAAATGGTATGATCAAAAAAGCTCTACAAAAAAACAAGCTTCAATTTTTTATTATTACTTTCAACAGACATAAAATTACTCAGCCAAATTGCCATTAAAGTTTTTGGTTGCTTACTCTTTCTGTACTATCTCAACTACCACACGGACCATACTTTGAGTGGCACCAGCATAGAGAAAATGGTTTTCTCATAAGAGAAACTGTGTTCAGTTAAGCCAGGAAGGTGAGGAAGGGAGTGTGAATATAGAGAGGTTTGTTTACCAAGGAATTGGGTTGCTGGGGGTACAACAGAAAAGTTGATAAAGTTGATGAGCAGTGGATGTTTGGGGTAGAGAAAGCACATAGCCATATGGGATGAAAGTTCTGGAGAGAGATTACCAGAGGAGTTCTTTTTTGAGCAGTGCCCAGGAGTAGCAAGGGTATGAGTCAGAAAGCACATAGTCCAGGGAAGTGAGTTAATGCTACAAGATGTGGGGAAGGTATTTAAAGATGGTTGAAGCAGGTAAAGGGTGAGGTCTAGACTGGGTGAAAAACTATTATTAGCTATTATTTACTATTTACTGTGTACCAGACTCTATACTCACTGTGCTAGAGACTTTATATACATTATCTGAGCCTTTAAAAAAATCCTACCAAGTTGATGATGATATCCCCAGTTTATTGATATGCAGCGTATTTACAGGCATTAGGATTAGCAGTCTGGAAAGCGATGGGGTCCTGATCCCAGGAAGTCAGTTTATGAACATGATCTTGGCTGAATCAGTTGTAGCTGTGCCCTATTTTTATTCTCCCTGCTGTATATGGCTGACCAAAAGATTTGAGGAGTTTGATCTTAGTCAGAAGTTATTTGGAGGGCTGCTGATGACTTCTTTGGTGAGGAAAAGTTTAATTTTGTGAGATTTCCACCTCAATACATGCAAACTCAAATTTTCAAAATTAAATAAATATTTTTAGACATTACAATATGAAATAAGTAACATGTTCATTGTAGAAAATATACTAAGGGAAAAATGATCACCTGTAATCTTTCACTCAGAACCAGTGTTGACTATAAAATCTTTTAGTTCTTTTCATTTAATAAAATAGCTCAATAAAGTTTAAAAGTTTTGATTCAATGTGGAAATAATATTTTGGGACATATTGGTTAAATAAAATATTAAAATTAATTTCACCTGTTCCTTTTTACCTTTTATTTATTTATTTTTAGGCGAGGCAACCCTTGGTTGACCTCACAGATTGCAAGGACCTTGTCAGCTTACAATCCCTTATTTTTTATTTTTTACGCCTATAGCACCTGGTCTTCCTAAGTGGTCTCCAATCCAAGTACTAACCAGGCCCTACCTTACTTAGCTTCCACGATCAGACGGGATCAGGCTTGTTCAGGGTGGCATCCTTTTTACCTTTTTAATGTGGCTACTAGAACATTTAAAATTGCCTATTTGGCTTACATTATATTTCTATTGGACAACACTGTTCTACAGTCTCTTTCAGCTTTAACCATTTTGAGTCACAATCAAGTTTTACTGTCTGCACATTTTTAGCTCTGTCATAATTGTTTTAGATTAGTGTGGTCCAGTAGAACTTTTCACATGGATGAAAATGTTTAATAATCTGCCCAGTATGGTAACCTCTAGCCACATATGGCTACTGAGCACTTGAAATATAGGTAGTGTGATGGAGGAACTGCATTTAGATTTTACTGAATTTGCCTTAATCAACATGTAAGTAGCCCTGTATACTGGACAGCAGAGTTCTAGACCTTATGAAAAATAAAATTTCCATGAACCTTGACTGTTTTTCTCTTTTCTAGTTGTGTTGGTGTCGAAGAGGAAAAGGCTGCTGACATTGACCTCTATCACTGCCCCAACTGTGAAGTCTTACATGGACCTTCCATTAGTGAGTAGATCTTAGGGTTTCCAAGAGAAGATGGGCCAGAGAAGAGACAATGCAAAGGAAACTTGGAAGGGAAATTGCCTTTGCCTTGGTGCTTCAGATTGATCTCCCTTGGGAAATAGAAGAAGCCTGCGTAGGCCCCGTAGGCCAGTGGCTATCCCACTGAGAGAGCAGAAGTGTAGAGCTTCACCTCCTTCCTTCCTAGGGATTCCCCAGAGGAAGCACCTATCCTCACAAAGAACTTTCCTGAGTCTGTGAGGGCTTCATGACCCCAGATGTCAAAGAGCATGTTAGGTTGGAAGGGAAGCAGGATCTGCTGAGGCCTTTGCTCTTGGAACCATAGCTCATGGCCATTCTGACTCATGGTTTCATGTCTTTTTCTGGCTTAGTGAAAAAACGCCGTGTATCTTCAAAAGGGCATGATACACACAAGGGGAAGCCAGTGAAGACTGGAAGCCCTGCATTCATTCGAGAACTCCGGAATCGGACCTTTGACAGGTAAGTTACCCCTACCCCAAGGGCTGGTGAACAACGGGGCTCTGGGAAGCTGGGACCCATATCTTCCCAGCTTTCTACTGGTTGTCCCATTAGGTGCTTTCCCCATTCGGGGATGTTTGCAGGGCTCTGCGAGTTCCCTTTGGGGGGGATCTTCTGTTTTAGTCAGTTTTTGAGAAACATTGCTAGGGTTTCATTCAATTTGCAGAGTACATTAAGGTCCACTTGTAGAAACTTTTGGTAGAGGAGACACTTTTGGGAGACAGTTTTTACCTAAGTCAGGAAAGGATATTTACATGCACCCAAGGATTGCTACAACTAGGAGTCTTAAAGGTTAGAAAGTTTAATTCTCTCATTATAGATAAGAAGAAACTCTTTTAAAAATAAAAAAAAATTGAGTGGTTATGTCTTTTGCAATCAAGAAAATGTTTTTCTTTTTTAAAAAATTAAGATGGGCTTATTAAAAATAAGTTACTTCAATTGAGCAGAAATAATGCGTTAGAAAAACTAATGAATGAAGCACTCTCTTTGCTTCGTTTTTCATTCATTTGATCATTTTCAGCTTTCCTGTAATTGAAGGGTTTAGAATTATAAACATTTCTTCAACTTAATGTTTTTGTTTTATTTGTTTATTTAAAGGCAGCAAATCTCCCTTCTACTTCAAACCCCTCAGGTCTCTTCTCCAAAGTGAACAATTTCTTGTGTACTCTTTCATAAATAATTTTTGCTTATATAGCATGTGTGTGTGTCCCTCTTTTACAAAAATACAAGTAGAAACACTATATGGTTCTGCATCTTGCTTTTTTTAAACTTAAATTATATATCTTGAAGATCAGTTGATAGCAGCACATTACAGATGTTTTTCATTCTTTTTAATGGATGTTTAGTATTCCATTGTATGAATGTATAATTTATTTAACTAATCTTCTGTTGATAAACATTTAAATTGATTCAAGTATTTTGCTATTAGAAAAAAAAATGCTGCAGTGAATGTCTTTGTATCTAAGTTTTTGCATATGTGGGTGAGTATATGTGTAGATTTACTACCTAAAAATAAAACCTAAAAATAAATTGCTAGGTGAAAGAGTATGTGCTTTAAAAATGTTTAAAAATTTTACCAAGTTATTTCCAAAGTGGCTATACCATTTCATACACCCACTAGACAATGTATGAGAGTGTCTATTTCCCTATATCCTGGCTAACACTGTTTATTATCAAACATTTTTTTGCCTTTCTGATAAGATACAAATAAAATGTTTCCACTTACATTTTTTAATTACGAAGGAGGCGCATATATTTTTGCATATTTCTAAGCCACCCTTATTTCTTTCTCTGTTAACTATCCGCTTATGTGGACAATTTTTCTGTTGGGTTACTGCCTACTTCTTTTTGTTCCTCCCTCTTTAATTTCCCCCCTGCCCCACTTCCACCCCTGACCTATGGATGTTGCCATCTCCCCTTAAGAACTGGATCTCTGAAGGCAGGGCGTCTCCTCCCACGTGCTCACAGCACACTCCCGGGGCCTGGCACACCCAGGGTATGGTTTGTGGCTCCACCTGGGGCACAAACCCAGGACCTTCTGTGTGTAAAGCAGACATGCTAACCCCTACACTATGGAGCCACCCCCTATTTCTTACTAATTTATAACTTTCCTTGCAGAAAATTTAATTTTTATGTAAATTTATTACTATTTTTTATGAGTACTTGGCCTTGTCTCTCCCATATTTTTTCTTCTACTCTATGGCTTTATGTTTTCTTATCTAATCTTGATCTGTCTAAAGTTATGTAAACAGTAAATAACATTTTTCCAGATGTTTGTCCCAATGCAACTTGTCAAGTAGTCCATCTTTTTCCAGCATGATTTTTTAAAAAAAGAAAGTCCTGTTTTTCTAGTTAACTCAGTATGTGTGCTGAGAAAGTGATTGTAAAAAATATTTTTGTCTTTTTTTCATCAATCTTTTCTCTTTATTTGACAATATTTTAAAAGAGGTAACGAATGCTGCTCTGGTTAGAGTAAATCAGCTAAACTTGTCAGATATGTCTTTTCTTCTTTTCTCCCTGGGCAGGCTGTTGACTGATTTCTTCCTTTGTCATCCAGAGAAGAGCATTCTATTAACAGGGTGTCCTGGGTTAATCTCCTCACCTCTTCCAGAGATCTGGCTACATACCTTGGATAGGTCCTTTCTTCCCTGGCACATGAAGTTTATACCATTAGTTGCTAGCCCATCTTAGGTACCTTCAGGAAGGTAGACCGAACACCTTGGGTGAGTGGCAGAATCCAGTGAGGCATTCAGTGGCAGGGCCTTTGGGGCTCAGGATTTCTCTCATGTGTCCCACAGCTCAGATGAAGTGATTCTGAAGCCCACTGGAAGTCAACTGACTGTGGAATTCCTGGAAGAGAATAGCTTCAGTGTGCCCATCCTAGTCCTGAAGAAGGATGGATTGGGAATGACACTACCTTCACCATCATTCACTGTGAGAGATGTGGAGCATTATGTTGGTAAGTAACACAGACCCTCTTAACTGTGATGCTGTTCACTCCCATCAAGACCTGTGACCCTTTCTCTCTAGTCTACCTTTTGCATTTTTTTTCCTTGCCATCTTGGGAATCTGAGGGGAAGTGCCTTGCCCAGAGTCATTCTTTAGTAAACCTAGAAACAAAATCCTGTTCTTCTCTTTCCTTCCTAATATACCACAAAACCCCAGACTGAGCTCCATTTATTACTTGGGGCATTCCAGAGATTGTCGTGGTCTCTCTGTCCTTTGTTGAGATGAGAAAAACCTTTGACTTTTGCCCTCAAATGTCAGTAGTCCTCTGATATGAGTTTGGGGGGATAGGAAGAGAAGAAGTGAAGTAGGGCCCAGGTAGATGAACTGTACTGTGACTGAGGCTGTGTATCAGGCAGTTCTGTTGCCCTAGCAGACCTGGACCTGGCACATAGGTCTAAGGAGAATGTGAAGGATTCCTACCCCCACCTGCCAAACATGTACATATAATACAATGTCTGAGGGGAGAGGTTTTGAGTATAAGGCCATTCTAGGGATTGATGAGGGGATGAGAGACTCTTCCCCAGTCCCTGAGACCATTTGTTACAGAGCCCATTCTCTTTATTCCAGGCTCTGAGAAAGAGATTGATGTGATTGATGTGACCCGCCAGGCTGACTGCAAAATGAAGCTCGGTGATTTTGTGAAATATTATTACAGTGGGAAGAGGGAGAAGTCCTCAATGTCATTAGTTTGGAATTCTCCGATACCAGGTAGGACAGTCAGGGGTGAGTAAAAAGTCTGATAAATGCCTGGAACTTGCATATACTAATGGATGTTAGTGTTCCTTTCCCTTCTTTCTGGTGGTTTCACCCTTTGGATGGGGAGCTGGTTTATAGTTTTCTAAGGTAGCTGCTCATATTATAACAATGAAAAATCTTATTCTCTCCTCTACACTTTCTAGCATTGGATAGATTATACAGTAGCTATTTAAATTAATTTTTATCTCCTTCAAGGCTAGGACAGCTTTCTTAGACCTTACTGCTATTTAGAATGTGGTATTCTCTTATTTAACTCCCAGGATAGGTCCTCTGTCCCTGGAAATAGATTTACTAAAATTACTCCCATGTAGTTTCTCTAAGGATAAGGTTTCTTAGATTTTAAAAAGGAAAAAAGGTTATAATCTTTAAATGATTCTATCTGGACTCATGCACTTAATATATATATATATATATATGTAGTTTTCTCTCTATTCAGAACTGTGGGAGATCCACCAAAATCATAACATATCTTTTTGCATTTAGGAAGCTTACTGATTGTTTACTTCTTTAACTTTTAATTTTAACATAATTATAGATTCACAGGAAGTTGCAAAGAATGTACAGGGAGGTCTGTGTATCCTTCAGCTAGTTTTCCCTCAATAGCAAATATCTTAGAATAACTATAGTACAATATTGAAACCCTTACTGATGGTTTTAACTTGCAAAGTTAAACAACCTGAAGGCATTTTTTAAAAACTATGTTTATTTATACCCCACTTCATCTGAAAGACTATTTGAAGTAGCTTACAGAGATGCAGTGAGAGAAAAAAGAGAAAATTGGAATAAACGCAAAATAAAGGTGGGGAAATAGGATACATCTGGTGGGTAATCTGCACACAAAATGCGTGTATGAATGTCTGGATAGTTGGTAGTGAAGGACTGTAGAGTTTTCACTGAATTTCCTGAAGGTCAGAACAAAGAAGGGAATGCATTGTTATAAGATTCGTGGTTTCACATAGGATATAAACAACCAGATGTTTGGGAGAAACATGTCTTTACCTGGAACTGAGCCCAGGGAGGTTTCTCTAATGGTTCCTCATAAAGATGACTATGAGATAGGAACAATGTGTCAAGTGAGTAGGTTCGGGTGAGGGGGGAATATAAGCATTTAGTGGAGGAAATGATAGCTCTTGACTGGGGAAGGCTGTGGAGCTGGGACTTGGGACTTTTAAAGCTGAGTGGAATGAGGATGCTGACCAGACTTATAGAAATAAGTGTCCTATGTGCCCTTGGGGATTATAAGGAGGAACAACTTTTGTCTTATCTGACTCTTACTGGGATGGGGGGCATTTTATTGAGACTTCAATCTCAATTCCCAGTCAGCTGACTATCTGCTTTCCATCCCTTCCTTTCTAGGCTTTCTAACCTTGTGGAGACACCTAAAATCGTTCGGAAGCTCTCATGGGTGGAGAACTTGTGGCCGGAGGAATGTATCTTTGAGAGGCCCAATGTGCAGAAGTACTGCCTCATGAGCGTGCGTGATAGCTATACAGACTTTCACATTGACTTTGGTGGCACCTCAGTCTGGTACCATGTGCTCAAGGTAGGAATGGATGTGGCAGCCAGGCCTTGCACTTATTTGTTTCAGGAGGCAGCACAAAACAGGCTGCTGAGGCCTACCTGCCACCTGGATTCTATTTGGGGGACATATCCATAAACTACTCTATCAGGGTTGGGTACTTAGTAAATCTGCCATATAAACTGTCTCTGCTTTACAGTTTTGAAAATAGCACATAGTTTTTCTCCAGCTGTTATCTTCTTAATTGAACCAATCTATACTCCTACCACTATGTATGGAAATGTCCATATTTACTGCAGAAAGTCCTGGTAACATGAGAAGTTTCCCCTCCCTCCAACTTTATTGAGGTATAATTTATATACCATGAAATTAATCTGTTTTAAGTGTATAGTTTGATGAGTTTTGTCAGTTGTATATAGTTGCATAATACAATTGCCACCACCATCAAGACAGAACATATATGAGAAGTTCTTTTAATGTCAGCTTTCCTATAGATAGTTTCTCTTTTAGTGGTTGCTACAATTTTGTAATTAGCATATTGATTATCAATGACTATAAAAGATTTTTGAGGTCTGGAAAACAAATTTCTGAAGTAATTTTGATGGATTTCCACCATTGTTCATACTATTTAGTTTTCTTTTCAGAAATGCCAAGGGAAGAAGCAGAAAATTTGTATCTTTATATATGGCTCTTATCTGAATGATCATCAATCCTGAATTAGTTTTTTTCATTGTTTTATCACAAATTGTCACATGTAAATGAAGGTGCTATTATGTAAATGTTAGATTTAACATTTTTATTTTTAAATAATTTATTTTTTATAGAAAAATTACAAAAATAATGGGAAGAATAATGTGCCCTTCACTCAGAGTCTCCAAATGTTACTGTTTTACTATATTCTTTTTTTCTCTAAAGCAAACATAAGAAAAGGGTTTGTATATTTTTTTTTCTGAAACATTTGAGAGTAGTTGCAGACATGGTGTCCCTTTATCTCATAATAATTCAGTGTGTATTTTTTAAAAACAACATAGTTATCAAAATCAGGAATTAATATTGATATACTATTAATCTACAGATCTGATTCAAATTTCTCCAGTTGTAGAATAAATATTTCTAGTGTTGCTTTTCTACACTGAGAGTTGTTATCATGAAATGTTGGTTAAACTAATCAAGCTGTGGGTTGGGTTTAGTTTTGTGCTAGTGGGTTTTTGTTTCTTTTCTGCCAAATTATCTATCTGGTGATTTTCCAGTCAAAACATAATTAGGAAATAAAATATTCTTTTAACAGATAATCACCTAACATTAAATCTTCCAAAAGTCTTTGGGTGATTACTGAACTTTTAAACTTTTATTAGCTTTGATTGCAGGCATAAGAAGGAACACTTTCTGTAAACAGCATTTAAAGGCAAATTTAATTTTTTTCTCATCAGTAATGTGGCCTTAAATTCTCCTAGGGCTAGTATTATTGACCTTTTCATCTATAGAGGCCATTTTTCATTTGGCATTGAATCGTAAAATAGGAGCCTTTGGTATACATTGGTACTAAGTTGAACAATTTTGTTTGAAATATCCTTTCCAAATTATTTTTGTCAACCTTATAAAAGCTTAAAAGTGCAGAGTGCAAAAGCACCTTTTGAAATTTTCCAGGTCCACATACAAATGATTTGTGGTTGGGTTTGGGAAAGAATTCTGGCATACTGCATGGTCTTGGAGCATGAGAGAGAGAACATCCTTTTGGAGATCCCCTGGAGGACTTTTCTGGAAACGCTTGGTATTTTTGGCACTTCAACCTCTTGTTTCAGGGTGAGAAGATCTTCTACCTGATCCGTCCAACAAATGCCAACCTGACTCTCTTTGAGTGCTGGAGCAGCTCCTCCAACCAGGATGAGATGTTCTTTGGGGACCAGGTGGACAAGTGCTACAAGTGTTCTGTGAAGCAAGGACAGACACTTTTCATTCCTACAGGTCTTCCCTGGGCCCCTCTGGGAGTGTTTGAGGAGGGTGGGAAGAAGAATGGAGGTTGTGGCACCAGAGCCAACCCCTTCTCATAATGTGTTGATCTGATTATGTGAGATATCCCTTTCATATTAGCTGAAGGCTCAGAATTGGACCTCAAGAAAATTCACATGGTGGCCAGTGGGTATCATGATTGCTTGGAAGAGACTGCACATGGGGACATCCAGGAGAAAGTTGATGGACTTCTTTGCACTGGGCCTATGACAATGTGGTAGACAGAGAACAGGACTCTACGCCCTATGAATCTAAGGATAGTGACTGGGAAGCTGGCATTGTAGGCTGTATATCAGAATAACCTGGAGTGAGGATAGGTTCCCCTTAAACAAGACATGCCTAGCTTCATCCCTAGAATTGTGAATTTATAGGTCCAGGATGGGATCTGAGTGTGTGTAGTTTGAAAAAGTACCCCTAATTTTCTCAGTTTTGGAAAAGTTGACATTTGTATTATGCTGAGTCTTCCATGAACACAATATGTCTCTCCATTTGTTTAAATTTTTCTCGATTTCTTAATTTCTCGATTTCAGAATTAGTGTTAAATTTTCTCAAAACGTTTAGTAGAATTCTCTAGTGCAGTCTCACGGCCCTGGAGATTTCCTTTGGGAAGAAGTTTTTAATTAGCATTCAATTTCCTTAAATTTTATTAGGCTATTCAAATTATTTCATTATGGGGTAAGTTGTGATTGTGCTTCTCAAGAATTGTTCAGTTTTATCTAATTTGTGACATTTGTGTGTAGAGTTACTCATAGTATTTCTTATCTTTTTGATGTCTTCTAGTTCTCTAGTGAGATCTTTTTTTTATTCCTGATATTATTTGTGCCTTATCTCATTCTGTGTTACTATTAATGGAAGTTAGTCAATTTTATTGAACTTTTTAGGAAACACTTTTTATTTCATTGATTTTCTCTATTATCTTTCTGTTTTTAATTTCATTGATTTCTGCCTTTGTCTTTGCTTTTTCTTCCCTCTGTTTGCTTTGGGTTTACTTTGCTTTCTTTTTTCCAGTCTTGAGATAGGAGCTTAGATTCATTGATTTCAGACTTTCTCTTTTTCTTAACGTAAGCATTTAATGCTAAAATTTTCCCCTCAGTACTGAGTTAGCTGTCACATATTTTCATATGTTGGTATTTTCATTTAGTTCAATATGCTTTAAAAATTGAGATATAATTCTCATACCATAAAACTTAACCATGTTAAAGGTACAGTTTAGTTTAATAAAATATTCACAAGGTTGTGCAACCATCACTTCTAATACCAGAAAATTTTCATCATTCAAAAAGAAACCTTGTGTTCATTAGCAGTCACTCCCCATTCCTATCTCCCCCCAGTCCCTGTCAAACACTTTTGTACTTTTCTTTGTATGTGGATTTACCTATTCTGAATATTTCATATAAATGGAGCCATGCAATATGTGATCTTTTATGTCTAGCTTCTTTCACTTAGCATATTATTTTCAAGGTTCATGTTATAGCATGTATCAGTACTTCATTCTTTAAATGGCTAAATAATAGTCTACTCTGTGGATATACCACATTTTATTTATCTATTCTTCTTTGTAGTCATTTCAATTGTTTTCAATTTTGGCTATTATGAATAATTTTGCTATGAACATTTGCGTACAAGTTATATTAACATATATTTTCAGTTCTCTTAGGTATATATCTAAGAGAGGATTTTTTAAGGCATATTGTAACTCTATTTAACTTCTTGAGGAGCTGCCAAACTATTTTTTAAAGCAGCTGGACCATTTTACATTCCCACCAGCAATTTATGAGCATCTCAATTTTTCCACATCCTCCCCAACACTTGTTCTTTTCTATATTTATGATTTTAGCCATCCTAGTGGGTATGAAGTGGTGTATCATTGAGATTTTAATTGGTATTTCTCTAATGACTATTGATGTTGAACATTTTTCCATGTGCTTATTGGATATTTGTGTGTGTGTGTATATATATATATATTTTTTTTTTTCAAGAAATGTCTGTTCAAAACCTTTGCCCATTCTTTAATTTGGTAATTTGTCTTTTTTTTTTTTTTGTAAATTGTAAGAATTCTTTATATATTTTGAATATTAGACCTTTATCAGATATATGATTTGCAAATATCTTCTCTCATTCTGGGGGTGTCTTTTCACTTTATTGATGGTGTCCTATGAAGCACAAAAGTCCAGTTTATCTATTTTTGTTCGTTTGTGCTTGTGGTGAAATATCTAAGAGACCATTGCCTAACTAAAAGTCACAAAGATTTATACCTGTGTTTTCTTCGAAGAGTTTTATAGTTTTAGTTCTTATATTTAGGTCTTTCTTCCATTTAAAGTTAATTTTTGTATATAGTGCAAGGTCAAGATCCAGTTTCATTCTTTGGCATATAGATGCCCAGTTCTCCCAGAATCCCTGGAAAAGACAATTCTTTCCCTACTGAGTTATCTTGACACCTTTGTAAAAAATCAAATGACCATAGATGTATTGGTTTATTTCTAGATTTTGAATTCTATTCTATTCTATATTTCTGCCCTATGACAATATCGCACTATCTCAATTACTGTACCTTTATAGTAAGTTTGTGAAATTGGGAAGTGTTAGCCCTCCATCTTTGGCTGTTCCCGCCCCCCCCCCAAGATTGTTATTTTGAATTTCTCTATGAATTTTTATCTTTGGTTTTTTTAATAAGTTTTTATATGTATACATATAATCTTTATCACAGTCTACAGGTATTGACATTTTAATTGACATTTTACCAGCTTGAGGGAAAGGTTGAAACCCTTCCATTTATAATATATTTGTCTTAAAATTTCTTCTGCATACACTGAGAACCACATCACATAGTGTTTTAATTTTTATTTCAACTGTCAAACAATTTATAGAATACCCAAAAGGAGGAAAGTCTATTGTATTTACCTGTATTTTTACTCTTCTTTCTTCTACCTAATATTCCACAATTTCTTTTTTTATTATTTTCTCTCTTTTTACAGTTTCAGGGTAGATCTGCTGACAACAGATTCTCTTAGCTTTCCTTTGTCTATAGATGTCTCGATTTCTCTTTCATTTCTGAAGGATATTTTTACTGGATACAGAATTCTGGGTTGATAGTTCTTTTAGTACTTGAAGAATATTGTGCTTCTTCCTTCTTGCTTCCCTGGTTTTTTGACGAGATTGTAAATGTTATTCACATTGATTTTCCTCTATAAGTGTCATTTTTGCTACTTTCAATATTTTTTCTTTTTCTTTTTTATTAAAAGTATTGGGGTGACATTGGTTAATAAAATCATATAGATTTCAAGTGTACAATTCAATAATACATCATATGTACATTTCATTGTGTGTTCGTCACCCAAAGTTAAATTTTCTTCTGTCACTCAGTGTCTTGGCATGGATTTCTTTGGGTTTATACTGTCTGTGTTCACTGAACTTCTTGAATGTGTAGGTTTATATCTTTAGCCGTTATTTCTTCAAATACTTTTTCACCCCACATTCTGACTTCTCTTTTCTGGATCTCTGATGATCTGAATGTTACATATTTTGGTGTAGTCCCAACAAAATATATAGTTTCAGATCCCTGAGGTTATTTTTTCTGTCAAGCTATTTCCTCTCTTTGTTCATATTGGGTACTTACTGTCTTCAGGTTCACTGATTCTTTTCTTCATTGTTTCCATATTGTTGTCTATCAATTATTTATTTCAGATATAGTATTTTTCAGTCCTAAAATTTCCAGTTGTTTCTTATTTATATCTTCTCTTTTTTTTTGTTTCAAGCATCTTTGTAATTAATTATTCATTGAAGCAGTTTTATGATGACCTCTTTAATATTCTTGTCATATAATTCTAATATCTTTGTTAACATTATGTTGTATAATTCTGGATTCTCTTTTCTGTTGCACAGGTCTGTTTGTCTCTTCATATATCAATATCATATTGATTTGGTTACATTGATTTTGTAAAATGTTTAATATATGGTGATGCAAGTCACCTCAACTCCCTACCCATCTGCTTTTTTTTTTATAGTGTTCTGTTCCCTGGCATAATGCCTTTTCTACATTGGGCATTTAGTAACTGGTGAACTGAATTTCCCTATCAGAGATTGGAGTTGATTTAACTTACATCTTATTAGAAATTCCACAAACTGGTATAATCTACTTAGTTCCACAAGAATTTTTAAAATTTAATTTTTTAATTTTTTTTTTTAATTGAAGAAATGCTTTAAATTTCTTCCCCCTGTCTACTTCCCTTCCCCCTTTCCTGGGACCCTCTGGTAGCCACTAGTCCACTGTTCATGTCCATGAGTCCTTGTTTATCCCGTTCATTTGGTGCTTTTAGGTTTATATCCCACATATAAGTGATATCATGGGATTTTCAAATTTTTCTGTCTGGCTTATTTTCGCTTAGTATGATTATTTCAAGGTCCATCCAGGTTGTTGCAAATGGCAGTATTTCATCTCTTTTTATGGCTGAGTAATATTCCATTGTATATATGTACCACAGCTTCTTTAGCTAGTCATCTATCATAGGACACTATGGTTGCTTCCATGTCCTGGCCACTGTGAATATGCTGCTGTGAACATCGGTGTGCAAATATCTTTTCGAATATGAGTTTTCAAGTCTTTGGGTTAAATACCCAGTAGAGGAATTGCTGGATCATATGGTAGATCAATCTTAGTTTTTTGAGGAACCTCCATACTGTTTTCCATAGTGGCTGTACCAATTTGCAGTCCCACCAACAGTGTATGAGGGTTCCTTTTTCTCCACATCCTCTCCAGCATTTGTTATTACTTGTCCTGTTGTTTACAGCTAATCTATCAAGTTGGGATGTATTTCATTGTGGTTTTGATTTGCATTCCCTAATAGCTAGTGATATTGAGCACCTTTTCATATATTTTTTGGCCATTTTCTATGTCCTCTGGGGAGAAGAGTCTGTTTAGGTCCTCTGCTCATTTTTTTTATTGGATCATCTGGGCTTTTTTTTTTTGGTGGTTATTGAGTTGTATGAATTCTTTGTGTATTTTGGATATTAGGCCCTTATCGGAGGCATTGCTTACAAATATATTTCCCATTCTGATGGTTGTTCTTTACCTTGTTGATGGTTTCTTTTGCTGAGCAGAAGTGTTTTTAGTTTGACGTAGTCCCATTCATTTATTTTAGCTTTTACTTCCCTTGCCTTTGAGGTCAAATTCCTAAAATCCTCTTTAAGTTCAAGGTTCTTGAGTTTTGTTCCTATGTTTTTTCTCTGTTTTATTGTTTCAGGTCTTATATTCAGGTCTTAATCCATTTTGAGTTAATTTTGGCGAGTTCCATAAGAATTGTCTACTTTCTACCCCAGCATTGGGCCAGGCGCTAGGGACAAAAGGTCAATAGGCCATTTCCTATAATGGTCTAATTGCCACAGTTGAAGTATTTACTAGAAGTTTTGGGAGCACAGAGAAGAGCACTTAGTCTAGTTAAAAGTTTGAAAAAATCTCAGAAGAGTAACACCTGAAGGGTAAGTAGGGATTGACCAAGGAAAGAAAGGCAGGAAAGATCTTGAACATAGGTAAAGGCATAAGCAAAGAAAGCAAAGCTGTGTGAAGCAGTTTATGGATACTGGACCCTAATGATCAAGGGCTGAGAGCAGATGAAGCTGAAAAGGTAGGCAGGCTAAACTTACCCTGGAGGTGACTGGGACCTTTAACATTTTTATTTAATTTCTAATGAAATATTTCAGATGTACCAAAAGATATAAAGAATAATGTAATGAACATTTATGTGTTCATAACTTACCTAAAATATAAAATATTCCAAATATATTTGAAGCCTCCTGTATACCTTTCCTCAATTACATTCCCATTTTCCCCTCTCAGAGCTAGCCATTGTTCTGAAGTTGATGATTACATTTTCATGCATTTTTATCCCTTTATTATATAGGATGCCTTATTAAGCAATATATAATATTGTTTTACATATTTTTCAATGTTATATAATGGAATCATCATATTGGGGATGTATTCGTCTCAACTTGCTTTTTTCTTCTGACATTATGATTGTAAGATCCATGTTGATAAATGTAGCTGTAGTTCATTCGTTTTACTTACTTTCTGGTATTCTATTGTATGAGTAGCCGGCAGTTTACCCATTCTCCTGTAAATTGACGTTTCATTGAAGACTTTTCGAGTAGGGATGACATGGGCAGATTTATATTTTATATAAATATAAAATCACTTTTGGGTTGGGATGTGGAAGATAAATTTCAGAGGTCGAGGTAGATATAGAGCTGTGGTTTGCAACCAAATACTGTGGACTCAGGACCCCTTTATTATTAAATATTATTAAGGACCCAAAAGAGCTGTTAGTTTTTTATTTGTATTTATTAATATTTACCATATATAATTAAAATTGAGAAAATTTTTTAAATATTTATTAATCCATTGAGAAATAACATTAATGAACTCATTACCTACTAGTGTAAGTAACAATTTTTATGAAAAATAACTTTAAAACCACAATTTAGTGATAAGATTGACATTTACATTTTTGCAAATCTTTTTAATGTCTGGGTTAATAGAGAACAACTGGATTCAGATCTGTTCTGTGTTTGTGTTATCACGTCATGTACTGAAAAATTCCACTCTACACCTATGAGAGAATGAGGGTGAAAAAGACAAATAACATCTTAGTTTTCATGAACATAGTTTGACCTCTGATATGCTCTAAAAGAGTCTCGAACACCCAGGATTCTCTGGACACACCTTGAAACTGTTAGTGTGAGGTGTCAGTTTGGAGGCTGTTGTAAGTAGCCTAGGTGAGAGCCAATGAGGAGTTTGACCAAAGCATTGGTAGGATGGCGGATGGAGAAGGGGAGGTGATATGAGAGAGACTTAAGAAGAAAATCAGAAGGTACAGAAGGCAGGATAGGGTTAAAGGCAAGGAGATTAGAGTTCTAACTTAGGTGCATGTTTTCACAACCAACCTGTAAGTAAATATTTTAGCTAGGAAATGGAAGAATTTTAACCAAGATCTGTCCAACACAGAAACTCTATCTTTTATCTAGGGCAGAGTTAGAAAGGGTTGTCATGCAAGGAGGTGATGATATTTTTAGAGAGGAGAGAGGATGGGTAAGACAACAGAGAGATTTTGAATTGGAGAGGAGGGAAGTAGGAGTTTATTAACCCCATAAGTTGGTCCAGTTCAGGGTTATAATGATGGCAGACTTGGCTAAGATGGGTATTGGAAAAATGGAGGAACCTAGAATGTTCTGAATCAGAGAAACTTAGAGTGTTCTAAGTCATAGCCAGGCTGGCTGCTCTAAGGAGTTGTATTTGAGCTGAGTGGGCAGTGGAGGTGTCCAAAGGAAGAAAAATCCTTTTCTAGTCTGATTTTGCCTTGTTACTGCAGGATGGATCCATGCTGTGCTGACCCCGTGGACTGTCTTGCCTTTGGGAGGGAACTTCTTACACAGCCTTAAACATTGAAATGCAGCTCAAGTGAGTCCTGAGGCTATAGAGTTTCTGAGTTGACCATTTCCATCTGCTAAAGTCCTTGGTTCTCTTGTATAGTGAGGAGTACAGCATAGAGGGAGGCAAGACAACCAGAAAGAAATAGATACACTAATTCCTGGTGATATTCAGTCTGAAGATGAATACCTCTTCACTTTCTAGTTGTGACTTTTGGGCAAGTCACATAACCTTTGAGCCCAAGTTTCTAAACCCTAAAGTAGGGTCATACAGGGTAGTTGTGAGGATTAGAGAATAATGGATATAAAGCATCTAGAACAATACCTCATACTAGTAGGTTCTCAGTAAATGGGATCCTTATATCGTTATTGTTTGTACCTTCTTTCTCCAGAGCCTATGAGATTGAAAAGCGGCTGAGCACAGCAGACCTCTTTCAAGTTCCCCAACTTTGAGACCATCTGTTGGTAATGTGGGAAAGCACATCCTGGACATCTTTCGAGGTATGAAGCCCTTTGCCAAGTGTCCCTTTACTTTGATCCCTGAACATGTATACATGCACATGTGCACACATATCATCACCTCAATCAAAATACAGTACTAGTCCATCACCACGGAGATCTCCCTAGTGCTCCCCATGAGAGTCTCACCCACTCTCCCCCACTGCACTATCCATAATTTCTGGAAACCACTGATCTGTTTTCCATCTCTAATTTTGTCATTTCAAAAAAGCTTTAAAACTGGAATCATACAGTATGTGCTCTTTTGTGATTGGCTTTTTTACTAGGCATAATGTAAGGTAGAGCATGGATTTCACCTTTTTAATTTAGCAAAGGTGGCTGAGAAAGTTGGATCACAGTGAAATTATTCCTATTTCCTACCAATTAAAATAAGAAACTCATTCTGAATAGCCTCAGAGTTTCCTGGATGTGCTTCCCATGGGGACAAGGCTCAGTCTTGACCATTCTGACATCATTGTGTTGGTTCTGGGTATCAGTCCAGGTGAAAGCTAACCTTCCAGGTCTCCTCTTGTCTGCTCAGACCTGCTATTCTTTAAAGGTGACTTGGCCAGAAGGAATCAATATCTCAAAGTTACAAAAGAACCTCAGAGCCAATGAGTACAGTCTCCTACCTAATACCTCAAACCCGTATTCTTCTTCCTAGACAGACTGTCATTTAAGTGTTCAAATAAGAGGGTATACGACTAACCGCTTATTACCTGTTCTGAACATCTCAGTTCAGTAGAAAATTCTTTATTGAGCATAAATCTGACTGTTTGTCATAACCTTCTCCTGGAATAACTTAGAAACAGGGCTTTAATGACCCTTATGATCTGTGTAGATGGCAATTATGGTCCTCCTGAGTGTTGCATTTTGAACCCAAGAGGCAGAGTAGTGTGATGGGAAGAGCACAGGCCTTGCTTGGATTCAGATAGACATGGTTTCAGTCGGCTTTTGGCACTTTACTAGATGTGTGCTCTTCGCTGAGTCTCTTTGCTTCTCTGAGCCTCAGTTTCCTGAACTATAAAATGAAGATGATGATACCTAGCTTACAGGGTGGGGTATAAGGATCAAATGAGATAGTATATGTCAAATGCCTGGCACATAGTAGGTACTCATTAAATGAATACTATTATAAGAACTGAGATCTGGAGTTGTATTTAGAATTTTGAGCATTTTCTCTGGTTGCCTGAAAAAATAGTGAGTCCTTCACTTCCTGATATGGTTTCCCTGACACTGCCTTCCTCTTTCACCCTTTAGGTTTGCGAGAGAACAGGAGACATCCTGCCTCCACCTGGTTCATGGTGGCAAAGCCCTGAACTTAGCTTTTAGAGCATGGACAAGGAAAGAAGTAAATATGCTAATTTCTTTACCTCCTCTCAAGTTCTGCCTTTCCTGGCTTTGGGTAGATGGTTTTGGGGAGGTGGAAGAGATCAGGGAGGCTTGTGGGTTCCTGGCATTAGAGTGGAGGACTAGGCTAGGACTTCTTGGATTATGCTTTCAGACTTTCTTTCTGATTATAAAAAGTAATACATGCTTTCTCTAGAGAATTAGAAAATGCAGAAGATTGTAAGGAAGGAAAAACATCACCTATAATTTTTTAACACTCAGGGAATTAACATTAATGTTTGGGTATATTTCTTCTGGTCTTTCTTAATATGCCTTTAAAGAACATAATTGCTGTCACCCTGTACATACGCTTTTTAAAAATCTGAATTGGTTGATTTATCTTAATTTTTCTGTGTCACCAAAGTTCTCCATAAACATGTAGTAGTTATATCTTTTGCAGGGATGTATCCATCCGTACATAATTACTTGTTTATCATTGCTTCCTTTTTATTTATTTTTTGGGGTTAGTTATAGAAAATCATGCAGTGACTTTGCATCAGTCTTTGTCCCTCGTCTCTTGATTGTTTCTTCAGGATAGATTCCTAGAAGAGCAATTATTGGGTTAAATTAGTATATGAAAAAAATGTAAGACTCTAGATACATACTGCCAAAGTGGCTTTTTTAGAAATATATCAATATCTATCTATCCAGTTGAATACAGAGCTATAAAAGAGATTAAAAAGCTCTCTACTGGTTTGGCAAGATCTCCAGAATTCGTTAAGCATAGGTGTAGAACCATGTGTATAGTATGCTACCTTATCTGTAAAAAGGGGAAAACAAGAATCATATTTGTATGTGCTTGTATTTGCCTGAAGACACAATCTGGAGGGATGCATGAAACTGATAAAAGTGGTTACCTATGGGGGAGGCCTAATGGGGCTGATGGCAGAGACAGATATATATTGAGCCTTTTATATATATGTGTATGTGTGTGTGTATGTGTGTGTATATATATATGTTGTGTGTATAGATATACATACATACATATATATCTTTTTATATTGTTTGATTTTTGAACTACATGAATGGATTACCTAGCCAATTTAAATTTTCTTAATTTTAAAAAATACCAAAAAAAATAGAAATATCAATGTATTCTTATGCTTCTGATACTCTTTATAGACATCTTCCCTGCATATAGTGGCCTAAGGAGACCTTTCAGCCACAGCAGGCTTGACTTGCTCATTCTCCCCATTTTCTGTTGCCAGCCTTCCCCTAAATATCCTTGGACTACTAGTTTTGTGCCTTCTCTTGCTCCCTAGACTCACCTACACCTGGACCTTGTCCTGTGATTTTGTTTCCTTACACCCCTCAGGTGTGGCTGCCTTGAGTTTTATCTCTGATCCCACGCATGAAGTAAACATCAGAGTGACTCTGTCTCTCAGGAGCACCAAAAGAGAGGGAAATGGGTGGGTCCTAAGCTCTCATGCCCTAGGCCAGGATGGCTCCAGGGACCAAGGGATGACCCCAAACAGTGTGGCCAGAGGAGCTGGAGGAGAGTAGGACACAGTTCCAAGGAGCCCACGACTTATGGAGGAAGTCTTTTATGAAGTGCAGTCAACTTCATGGGAGGCACTTGCTCCCTCACCTTTCCAGAGCCCCTGGGTTGGGAGGAGGGAGCTGTTAAGGTTATTCAGCTGGGTCACATGAATTTAGGCCCCCTACCCTGCCCAGCCACCAAATTAAATTCCAGATAGATTAAGAGTTAAAGAAAATAAATCAAACCAAGAAGTAAATGCTGAGGAATTATTATCCTGTGGATACAGAAGTGAAGTGAAAACTGGTAGAAGAAATCACAGAGGAAAAGCTTGAGAGATCTGTCAACATAAACATGTAAATTTCAAGGACTCAAAAAGATTGCAAACAAAAGGAAGGCAACCAACAAGTCTCTGCTTGAATTGCTGTTGAGCTAGCTGTGGGCCACTACGTGTTCAGCACTGGTTCTGTCCTCATAAGTGGAGAGGCTGGGATGTCCCAGGGATCTCCCAAGGTCCTTGACTTTTTGAAGGGTGTGGCTCAAGCCCTCAACTGGGCTCCTCACACCTCTTGACACTATCCTTTATCAGATATATGTTTTGCAAATGTTTTCTTCAAGTCTGTGGTTTGTCTTAATGTTTTCCTAAGAGAAGTTTTTTATTTTTCAAGTCTAATTTATTGGATTTTTTTTTTTATGGTTCATGCTTTATTATTAAATTTATTGGGGTGATATTGGTTAATAAAATTATATAGGTTTCAAGTGTACAATTCAATAATATGTTTGTTATATTGTGTATTCACCACCCAAAGTCAAATCTCCTTCTGTCACCATATATTTGACTTCCCTTTATTCTTATTTACCTCCCCTCTACCCTTTCCCTCTGGTAACCACTAAACTGTGGTCTCTGTGAGTTTTTGTTTGTCTTATTTGTTGCTTTCAATTTTATATCCCACATGTAAGTGAAATCATATGGTTCTCAACTTTTTCTGTCTAACTTATTTTGCTTTTTGTGTCCTAAGAAATCTTTCCCTAACCCAAGGTCACAAAGATTTTCTCCTCTGCTTTCTTCTAAATGGTTTTAGAATTTACATGTAGTTCAGTGATGCATTTTGAGTTTGTGTGTGTGTCTGGGTATATGGTGCAAGATATGGATTGAAGTTCTTTTTTTGTGTATGGATATCTAATTGGCCCAGTACCATTTATTAAAGAGACTGTCCTTTCTCCATTGAATTGCCTTGGTACCTTTATGTGTTGGGTCTATTCCTCATACCTTTTGTTTGACAGGCTCTGCCAGACCACGAGGATGAGATCCCGGAGACAGTGCGGACTGTTCAGCTCATTAAAGATCTGGCTAGGGAGATCCGCCTGGTGGAAGTAAGAAGCAGGGGAGCAGGGGAGGCCTTTGGGAAGGGCTCGAGGCTCAGGTGGAAGGTCAGGCCTCTGTAGTTGGCATAAGAGCTTAGGGGAAGGATTGGGAAGACCCTATCAAGGACCCTATTTATTCATGTATTCATTCATTCAATAATTATATTAGGTGCCTCAAGTGTGCCACACATTGGGCTAGGTGCTTAGAATGTATAATAAAATGCCTGCCCACAAAGAACTCATAATCTAGCAGAGGGCAAAGTTAGCCTGTTTGAGCCTCTGTTTCCTCATCTCTAAAGGGAGGATAATTATACTCAGGGGTTGTTAAAAGGATTAAATAAGGTAATACAGATTGAGTATTAAGTATAATACGTGGCACACAGTAGGTGCTCAGCAGATTCTGATGGTGGGTCATTGTGGTGGTGGTGGAGGTCATGGTAGTTGTTGTTATTAATATTTTGACTCAGTCTCTGCGTTCTACAAAATGACAGTTCTCCTGGGTCGAAGATGATTACAAAGCCATGTTTCAACAGGTGGCATATACCACGAGGCAGTAAGGTGTAGTGGTAAGAGACTCAGAGTAACTTGGGTTTTGTTTCCTGCTCTGTCACTTGCAAGCCTTTCAGAGCCTCAGTATCGTTATCTGTAAAGTGGGGATAACACCACTTTTTCAGAGTTTTGTTTTGATTAAGAGCCCCTCGCACAGTGCCGGCAGAGTAAGTACTCAATAAATGTGAGTTATTGTTATTAATAGATTTTCCAGCAAAGAGAGAACTTAGTGTGGGCTGGTGAAGTAGCAGAGGCACCAGAGGAGAATTGATCTGAAGGAAGTTTTAAACTTTCCTTTAGCTCAGAAGCTATAAAGTTATATTTAGCATTCAGGATATAAGCACTAAATCCATGATGAAGGGTAGTCAGAGTGAGCTACTAGGAAGTTGGACTTCTAGCCTCACTGCTTGCAGCACGTTTCACTGCCTGCAGCATAGCTTACATTGTCCACCTCTTATCTCATTTTCCTCCACTCCCATCTGTCAGAATCCTTTAGGTTTATAGTTAAAAGGCTACCCTTTTTCCAGCTCTTTCAACTTAAACCAATTTTTTATAATAGAACTTTGGGCTGGTTGGAAGAGGGTTTAAAGGTAGATCATATCTGGTCCATTGGCTTTCAAATATTTTAAAAGCAATGGAATCCTTTTATTTTCAAATGAGATTTTATGTGGAAGTCTAGTATTACATATAACCAATCAAAGCATAGCTGCTATGAATAAGACGAAGGTGAGGGCTTGGAGGTCCACTTGTTCCTCTTGTTTGCCTTTCACCTCCCTCTAGTCCCCAGGGCTCCAAGAAGTTCAAAGGAGCCACAGAGCATTTTTGAAAACCACCTTTCAGTCTAATCCTTTAATTTTACAGCTAAACAAACAGAACTCCAGAGTGGTCAGATTACTTACCTGAGGCCACAGAGGTAGCTAGTAGCAGAATTAGGTTTGAACCTCTCTTCTATCAAATCCTTTAGTCCTTAAAGTTGGAACCACACAGTTTGGTACTGAATTATTTTCTGTCTCATGTCAGCTGCTCTTGGAATCTTTTCTTTCCAGTTTTGAACAGTAATGCTGGGTTTTTCCTCTGCTCGTCTTCTCCTTACTCGTCAGTGGCTGGGTAAAGAAATGCCACCCAGTGAATTCTTGATGATTCATTGTGCAAAAACTAGGGTGTGCATATATGGAGCATCTGTAAGCCACTTACATGGCAGTACTGCCAGTGCCATGAACAGACCTCTGCTCTTAGAGAGAGAACCCTTGAGTAAGCTCTAACTCCCTCATGTACTAATATCTTGTAGGATATCTTCCAACAGAACGTTGGGAAGACGAGCAATATCTTTGGGCTGCAGAGGATCTTCCCAGCTGGCTCCATTCCCTTAACCAGGCCAGCCCATTCCACTTCAGTATCCATGTCCAGGCTGTCACTGCCCTCCAAAAGTGGTTCAAAGAAGAAAGGCCTGAAGCCCAAGGAACTCTTCAAGAAAGCAGAGCGAAAGGGCAAGGAGAGCTCAGCCTTGGGGCCTGCTGGCCAATTGAGCTATAATCTCATGGACATATACAATCATCAGGCACTGAAGACAGGCTCTTCCCAGAAAGCAAAGGTGGGTGCTGGGCCATGGGTTCAGCCCAACCCTTTTGGGTCCCTTGGAAGAGCAGGGTATCAGAAGAACAGGCTATCCGGTTCTCCCACCTCCTTTAGGGCCCCTGTTGTTTGGCTACCAGTCCCACTCATTTAATAAGCATTTATTGAGACCTTGTCTATGCTGGGCACTGTGATAGGTGCTGTAGATGTAACCCTCAAGAGGCCGACAGGCTAGTGAGAAAGGTAGGCATAAAAACAAATGAGTGCAATGAAGTGTTGTGGATGCCACAATAAAGGGTGTGTGGGACCCTGAGACACAGAGGGGGATGATTCTATCTAGGGGGAATGGTCAGGAGCTCTTCTCAGAAAAGATTACACGAACTGACTCTTGAAATGCTAGGATGTGAATGACATTTGAGAACATGTTATATGAATGTCAGATTGGAGTCTTGAACAGGTTCTTGAGAAAAGCCCTCCTCCAGGGCTCTACCTTGCTTCAAGATTGTGGTACCCTTCATGGGCATGTGAAGATGTTCCCCCTCTTTTTAGGGAACATGTTTTATAAGATTAATAGGTTCCCCTGAGCTAGCCATGTATTCTCAACCTCCTGTTCCTATGATCATTTGGGGTGGGGTTGTGGACAATATAGCAGAAGACCTCGCTTGGTTCAGGTGGTTTTGACAGTGAACTCAACCAGTGAATCCAAAGGGAACTGGCTATCCTGATTCACATGGGAGTCCCAGACAGGTGACAACTGAGCCTCCTCCTTCTGCAGTTCAACATCACTGGTACCTGCTTGAATGACTCAGATGATGACTCGCCAGACTTGGACCTTGATGGGAATGAGGGCCCGCTGGCCTTATTGATGTCTAATGGCAGGTGAGGTGGGGAGAAGGAACATTAAGATACTGGGACTGTTGCTGGCAACATGCCACTAATACAAGGCATGGAACTAGGACCTGGGAAAGGAACATGGGTCAGGGAGGGATTGTGCTTCGGGAAATACCCAGATATTATCAGGTATCATTGCTTAGTTCAGAGAGCCATGGAAATGTTTGTGGATGGGCAGGGGAGAGGTCTGGACTCTAATTGGTAATCCTCAGAAAAGTCTTGTATAAATTCTAGAAATTTCAGCAAATCACTGGGTCAGAACCACTGCCAGGTACAAGAGTATTAGTTTTTATGTACCTTTGCTATTCAGTTTTTAGGGATTTACTTTGTAGAAATATTTGCACAGGTGTGTAATGAGAAATATTCAGTGTTCACTGCATCATTGTTTATAATAGTAATTGAAAACATGTTCATCAGTAAGGGTTAGATAAATAAATTATGGTACATCTATAGAATAGAATACCATGCAGCTGTTAAAATGAATGAGTTCAATATCTGTTAACATGCAGAGATGTCCAAGATATATTCTAAAGTGAAAAATTCAGTTTATAAAATAATATTTAGGAATAGTTCCATTTTAATTTTTTAAAAAATATATGTGTGCTTGTTAGAAAAGCAACATGCAGACTTTTTTTAATTTAAATTTTTTGAAGAGGTTTTAAGTTTAATTTATACAGTTTAAAATTCAAAAAATGTGAAAGAATACATAGTGAAAAATTTTGCTCCTACCTCTCCCTGTTCCCCAGTTCCCCTCCCCATGGACAACCAACATCAATAATTTTCTTCTAGAGATATTTTATACACATTCATGCAAATAAATATACTTTTTATATATTTTATGCTTGTCACACCAAATGTGTAACAGTAGTTATCTCTGGAAAGTAAGATATGGGAGGCAGGAGAGGAAATTTTCACTTCAGTAGCATTTGAATTTTGTACAGGGAGCATGTATTTTAAAATAATTTTTAACAGAGCATTTTCTAAAAGAATAAAATCTGTCATAACAAAAACATGAACTTAGGAATCGGACAATCCCGAGTTTGAATCCAGTTCTGACATGTATTCATGTGTAACCATGGCAAGTTAATTAACCTGTCTGTGCCTCAGTGTCCTCATTATATCTCTGCTATCGATAAAACTTACCTAGGGTTGTTGGAGTCCTAAATGAGATAATGTATGTGAAGTGCTTATCACAGTGTCTGCCACATAGTAAATGCTTAATTAATGGTAGCTCTTATGATGAAGTTGAAGATGAAAAATAATAGTGGTAGTGGTGGTGATGATGGCGTGGATGTGGTTAGAAGCTGAGTAGGTCATCAGAAAACTGAAACATGTAGGAAGGCAGAGGAAGATAGTAAGAGTTATCATCTGGACACTCAGAACACCAGACAGGAGCAGTCAAGAGCTAAGTACAGAATATAAACAGAGTGGGAACATAAGCACACAAGGATACCTTAATAGCCTTTTTGTTGGAAAAGTTTGTCTTCAGATTCCAAGGGCAGGTGTAGTAGGCCCACCTGGCTGGGAAATAAGGGAAAAAGGGGAGTGTGAGAGTAGGGCAGATTCTGAAAGCAGCAGTTATTCTTGGGAATTGAGAACCTAGTTACTAAAGAATAAGATTAGAGAGACTGTTGAGCATTGCCTTTGTCCAGAACCCATGGTCGGTCTCTGGGGAAGAGAAAATTGAGAATCCTAAGGGTCCTACCTGTAATGACTATTGAGGATACAATGAGACATTTTCCCTTTCCCCACCAGTCTTGCTTGCGCTGCTTTTATTACCTTCTGCAGCTGCCAGAGATGGCTGTTAAGTGAACCTAAAGAATTAAGGTATAGAAATATTGACAGATCAGACAATATTATGTCTGGGCTTTTCTCCAAAATAATCCATCGTTTTGGAGGGACTGAGGTATAGATGAAACAAGATTGGCTGTTGATAATTGCTGAAACTTTACTAGATGATAGGTACATGGGAGTTTTGTTATACTTTTATATTTTTGTATATGTTTGACATTTTTCATAATTAGAAGTTAATAAAAGATTAGAGTATAAATAGCTACCATTTGCAGAGCACCTGCTCTGTATCAGACTCTATCTTAGCCTTTTATATACATTATTTTATTTTGTCTTCTTAACAATCCTGAAGGTCATTGTTGTTTATCCCTATTTTACTAATGTAGAAACTGAGGCTCTGAGAACTTAATTAAAAGATTAGCTACCATTGGGCACTTGCCTGTATAAGTCTCTACATTAGTTCACTTAATCCTCCAACACCTCTATGAGTAGAAAACAGGCCAATTTAATGACAGCCAATTCACTGAAAGCTAGTTAATCAAATGACTATTTGTTGAATGTATTAAGTATACTGATTTACCAAAAGCTTATTTCTTTTTAACTATAAGGTTTATTTTAGCAGTTTATACTGGCTAATATTGTTTACCAAGTATAACAGGATTATTTAAACTACTTTTGAGTTTTTTACTTCTTTTATATATTTTAACAGCTTTTTTGAGGTATAATTTATATACCATACAGTTCACTTCTTTTAAGTGTACTCTTAAATGACTTTTAATAAATTAAAAGAGTGTGCAACCATCACCACAGTCCAGTTTTAGAAAAAATTTTATTACCCAAAAAGATCCCTTATACACACTTATAATTAGTCCTGGTTCCCTTCCCCAGACCCAAGCAACTACTACTCTCTCTAGTTTCTGTCTATATAGATTTTGCCTTTTCTAGACATTTCATGTAAATGGAGTCATACAGTATGTGGTCTTTTGTGGCTGGCTCCTTTCACTTAGCATAATGTTTTTGAGGTTCATCCATGCTGTACTGTGTCATTAATTGGTTCCTTTTTATTGCTGAATAGTATTCCATTGTATGGATATACCACATTTTGTTTATTTACTAGTTGATGGTCATTTAGATTGGTTCAACTTTTTGGCTATTGTGAATGATGATGCTATGAGCATTTGCCTACAAGTTTTTGTGTGGACATATGTCTTCATTTATCACTTAGGAGTGAAATGTTTTTGTCAAATGGTAACTCTAATGTTTTACTTTTTAAAGAAACTGCCAAAATTTATTCCAAAGTGTCTGTACCATTTTACATTCCCACCAGCAATTATAAGTTTCTCCTTATGCTGGTTAACACTTATTATTGTCTATCTTTTGATTATAAGCCATTCTGATGGATGTAAAGTGGTATCTCATTGTAGTTTAATTTGCATTTCCCTAATGACTAATGATGTTGAGTATCTTTTCATGTATTATTGGCCTTTTGTATATCACCTTTTGAGAAATGTTTATTTACATCTTTTGCTTGTTTTTTTTTAATTGGCTTGCTTGTCTTTATAATAGAGTTTCTAAGAGTTATTTAAATTATTCTGGATACAGATCCTTTCTTAGATAAATGATTTGCAATATTTCTTCCCAGTCTGTGGTGTGTCTTTTCATTTTCTTAATGGTGTCTTTTGAAGCACAAACATTTTGAATTTTACTTAATCCCAGGTCCCAAAGATATTTTCCTACATTTTATTCCAGAAGTTTTATAGTTTTAGCTTTTACAATTAAACTTATGATCCATTTTGAGTTAAGTTTTGTAGATGATGTGAGGTGAGAATCCACATTTATTTCTTTGCATGTGATATCCAGTTATTTTAGCATCATTTGTTGAGAAGACCATCTTTTCCTCACTGAATTGCCTTGGCACTTTTGTCAGAAATCAATTGACCATAATTTAAGGGTTATTTAGTTCTAGACTTTCAGTACAGTTCCATTGATATATATCTATCTGTATGGCAATATAAATTTTGAAATGGAGTAGTCTAAGTCCTTCCAACTTTGTTCTTTTGCAAAATTGTTCAGCCATGTTAAGTCCTTTGCCCATATACATTTTAGTATCAGCTTATTTCTACAAAAAAAAAGCTAGTTGGATTTTTATGGGGATTACATTGAATCCGTAGATCAATTTGGAGAGAATTGCCACCATTACAATATTGAGTGTGATTATTTTTATGTTCTCCTCTTTCTAGCACTAAGAGGGTAAAGAGCTTATCCAAGTCTCGGCGAGCCAAGATCGCAAAGAAGGCAGACAAGGCTAGGCTGGTGGCAGAACAGGTGATGGAGGATGAATTTGACTTGGATTCAGATGACGAACTTCAGATTGATGAAAGATTGGGAAAGGAGAAGGCAACCCTGATAATAAGACCAAGTGTGTACCTGTTCTTTCTCTGTCCTGCCTTGCCCATTTCACATTTGTTTTTGGTCCCCTTGATGGACTTTCAGACCTTAGGCCTGAGCTCAGTGACATTCTGATTTACCAGCTCTATAGGCCCTCCATGCAACCTTTGTTCTAGAGATTTATTTATAAGCTAATTCCTAAGCTCCCTAAATTACTCATCTGTCATTACTTTCAGGAAAATTTTCTTTCCCCTGAGTGTTTGGTTCAGATGCTAATCTTAGCTTCATAATTCATGGTAAGAACATTCCATTGTTTCCTAGAATTTCCCCGAAAGCTGCCCCGTGCAAAGCCTTGCTCTGACCCAACCGAGTTCGTGAACCAGGAGAAGTTGAGTTTGACATTGAGGTAGGAGCCTTTCCTGTGTCTAGCCTTCTGCTCATTCTAGTTACAGAGGCAGATGACAGATTGTTATTTTAGTTGGGGGGGAAAGATATCATATGCACTCAATTCCAAAGGTATTTATTAAGTGAAGGATTGTGTACTAAATGCTGCTGAGCATATAAATGGAATGTTATAATTTAGTTCAAATATTCTTAAAATCCTTTAATACAGAGTAGAATAAAAGACAGTGTGATGTAGCAGAAAGAGTATCTGATTTAGAATATCTGATTGTGATCTTACACAAATTATTTAACTTCACTGAGCCTTAGTTTCTTTATCTATAAAATGGGAGTTATAATGCCTACCTCACAAAGATGCTGTAGAAATTAAGATGAAAGAATGAATATTCTGCTTTGTACTTGGTCTTTACTTGGTGCTCAGAAGGTATTAGTATCAGGAGTGAGACTGTCAACCCTGTATTGGGGCCTTACCAGACCAACCCTGGCAGCTGAGGTGATATCCTCTTTCCCCAACAGGAGGACTATACAACAGATGAAGATATGGTAGAAGGGGTAGAAGACAAGCTTGGGAACGGGAGTGGAGCTGGTGGAATTCTTGATCTGCTTAAAGCCAGCAGGCAGGTGGGGGGACCTGACTATGCTGCCCTCACGTGAGTACTCGCTTTGTTCTTCCCTTTCTAGTGGTCAAACAGCACATCCGTACCCCCTGCCTGAAGGGCTAGGCCAGCCAATCAGCAAATATTTATTGAGCTATTTAAAAAGGACAAAGAATTAGCCAGGACATTTGAGCTGAAAGAATAGTCATGAAATCTGTCCTCGGGAACTTAAGATCTGACAGAGAGAGGCTGTATAGACATCAAGGGGAATGGGGTTCTTTGGAAGTTGGAAGAGGGGCCAGAAGAGACATGGAAGGAGAACTGGGCCTTGTTTAAAATAAAAGAGGGAAAATGCAGCATAGATGAACAGGGAGGGAGGTACGCCCATCTTTTTGTCATCTTACCTGCTATCTGTGGAGAGACTTGAGGCAAGAAGGACTGGCCTTTTCATGAAAACAATCTTTGATACTGTCTGGATCCTTCAGTTTGATTTCCGGTTTTTCGTCTGGGATGGTTCTTCCTCCTTCCTCCCATCCTGACCTTGCCCCTGTTGTCCACTGTCCCTGATTATTTGATGACTGGTTTCCTCTGACAACTAGAGAAACTCCCTCAGCATTTCTCCTCTGTCTCTTGCAGCGAGGCCCCTGCCTCTCCCAGCACTCAAGAGGCCATCCAGGGCATGCTGTGCATGGCCAACCTGCAGTCCTCATCATCCTCCCCGGCTACCTCCAGCCTGCAGGGTTGGTGGACCGGGGGGCAGGACCGAAGCAGTGGGAGCTCCAGCAGTGGACTGGGCACAGTGTCTAGCAGTCCTGCTTCCCAACGCACCTGGGGAAGCGGCCCATCAAGCGCCAGCATACTGGAGAACTGAGAGCGAGGAGGAGGAGGAGAACGCCAGTCTGGATGAACAGGACAGCTTGGGAAATGCTTCAAGGATGCAGAGTATAGTAAGAGCAGCTGAGCACTTGGGCCCAGACCAGAAGTGCTCACCTAGTCCCAGTCTCAATCCCATCATAGGACAGCCTGTAGTGAACAAAGGCTTGACCTTAAGCCTAATAGTTGGTTTCTCTGAGCCATATTTTCTTTATAAAATGGAGATATCTTACAGGTTGATGTAAGAGTTAGAGATGATGCTTGTACAGAGCACCTGGCACAGTGTCTTGCTCATGGGTAACCTTCAAAAATTGGTAGCTATTATAATTAGCTATCATTCACTTTTATTTGTTCGTTTGCTTGCTTACTTGCTTTTGAGTCAAAAGGAAAATTTTATTAGAAAAGGGGTAACACTCCATGGACAGAGTGTGGTCTCCCTCTCAGAGACAGAGAATGAGAGGGACAGTGAGAGAGGCAGTGAGAGAGAGAAGAAAGGCACTGAGAGGGACAATGACAGTAGAGAGAGACGAGGACAGTGAGAGACAGAGAAAAGGTACTAAGAGGGACCTATCATTCACTTTTAGCATCGTCCTTCACTGCTGGTGGCCTTTTTCCCTCTTGCCTATTTTACTTCTGTGTCATTCAGTTTATCCCTTGCAAAGTTATATAAATAATGACCTTTCAGTGCTCTTTTTGCATTTAGGAGATGAATCCTTTTTTTAAGCTAAGATTCATTGAGTACTACAGTGTATAAAGCACTTTTTGGTATAGTACAGCTGACTTTAATATGGGTGTTGTTTTAGTACTATTTTTAAAATTTAATGGTATTGACCAAAGATTAGAGTAAGACAGAGAAAGCAAAAATTCCCTTTGACTAACACTCTTACCCCTCTGAGGAAGGTTACCCAAAGGTAACCTTTGTTATTAATTTGATGTATACTTTTTATTTTCTTGTATTTACACCCATATACAGAGATAAATAGAGGTATAGTCTTGTTTAGTGTATATGGTTCTACCGCCTGCTTGGATATCTTTCAACATCAGTTCCTAGAGATCTATTTCATCAATACATTGAGATCTACCTGCTGCATAGTAGTCTGTTGCATAGATGTGCCATCATATGTTTAGCCATTTCCTACTGATTCACATTTAGGTTGTTTCTAACTTTTTAGTATTACTAACAGTGCTACAGTGAAAATTATTTTAAATAACTTTTTTGTGCCCATGTGCCAGCTAACATTTCTCTAGGGTAGCTAAACCTGCTGGGTTGAAAGATGTGTACAAAATAAATATTAATAGTGCCAAATTCCCCTCCAAAAGGGCCAGTATATGAGCAGTGTATGAGACATACTTGGTCCTCCACAGCCTCACCAGCAGTGGATGTTATCTGCCTTAGTTTTTGCCAATCCGGTGGCAGTCAGTGGTGCCTCAGTATGTTTAACGTTTTTTGGCTTTTTAAAAATTTCTTTTCTGTGAATTATCCATTCAGTCTTTCACCTATTTTTCTATTATGATGTTTGTTTTTTGTTATTGATTTGTAGGTGTTCTTTGTATATTCTACACTTGCTGGAGTGTTTTTAATATATTCTGGAAATGTTGAAAAATATTTGTTTTTAGTCTGTTGCTTGTATTTTAATTTTATTTATGGTATATTTTAGCAAGTAGAATATTTCAGTTTCACATAGTCATCTTGATCAATTTTTTTGTGTTTTATGTCATGTGTAAGAAGATTTTCTTATATTTTCACCTAAAAGTTCTATAGAAGTTAAAATTTTAGCTCTTTTTCTGGAATCAAATTTTGTGAATTGTAGGAGGTAAGAATCTAACTTAATTTTTTCCACATGGATAGTCATTTGCCCCAACACCATTTATTGACTAATTTATCATTATCCCCCTGATTTGAAGTTCCACTTTTGTCATAAACTGAATTCCCATATAAACCTGGATTTTTTTTTGCTCTATATTTCCTGTTCTGTCCCTTAATAACTGTGTGACCTTGAGCAAGCTAGTTAACCTTTCTGTGCCTCTCTGATAATAGTACTACCACATAGGTTGTTGTGGGTTTAAAACTGAATTAATATACATAAAGCACTTAGAACATTGCCCAGCACGTGGTAAGTGCTGTACATGAGATACTATTATTATTATAGCTCCATAAAATCAATTTGCCCATTCCTGTAGGTTAGTTACTATAGACCTTGTGTCTGATAAGGCAGATCTCTTCTGCAGAACATGCTTTGGACCTGAGCAGAGCACAGATGCTCAGTAAGCCCATCATCACTGGGCTGAGCTATGATTAGTCTTAGGGGCATGCCAAGTTGCCCAGTCACTTACCCTACTATCTTCAGCAGACAATCATATCAGCATACAGCCAAGACATCCAGACCTGGTCTAACTAGTCCTCTCAGAACAAACAGTTCACTTAGCCTCTGCTTCCTGTTACCCCTCCCCGTCCCTACTTTACCCCACAACATTGGAAAGGCAGTTTAACAGAGATACCAACCTACTTCTTCTTATTTTTCTATAATTTCTAGGCTATTATTGAGCTTTTCCTATTGTAGATGAATTTTGGAATCAGCTTGTCAAATCCTAATAGGATTTTTATTAGGATTTCATAGCATTTATAGATTAATTTATGGAGACTGACATCTTTCATCAGAGGCCTTTCTCCTGTAGTAGGGTATGCATTCCTGAAAAACTTCATGTCTTGAAAATTCGTACACTAAAAAATAGAGCTTACAAGAAAAAGAGGGTAGAGACATACCCCTTAAAATATGTGTGGCTTTGAAACCAAAACACTGACTCAGATAATGACAGTCCTAATACCAATCCTTGTTCAGTTAGAGCCCATTGACATTTGCACCCAGCATCAGTCAGTGGATCCCTTGTAGCCTGGGCTCAGAATTCCCTCTTCCAGATGTAGAATCTTGAGGGTATTTGTTTAAGGTAGATACTAGCTTCATCAAATTAAAATCTGATCCAGGACCTAGTCTTCAGCAATCTGTTTTTAAACACAGGAGGAAGTATCTTCACAATTTCTTCATCTGCTCTCTTAGCCATCCTCCTTTCCACCAGAACTTAATTTTGTAGAAAACAGAACCACCATTTACTCTTCTTCTGATGGGAGTCACTATTGCAGGACTTTTATCATTTATCTGTAGGTCTTCATATATATCTAAGGCTTTCTTAGTAATTGTAAGAAACTTCAACACCGCTTGATTAAGAACAACTTGCCAGGGAAAATTACTTTTGATCCAGTTCAACTTCTAGATGGCATTGATAAATTGTTCTGCTGTTTACCTTTTATGTATGAACAGTAACAAAACAGACCATCTTGTCCAATCTTCAAACATGGCTTCTCTCTCTATTTATTCAGGGGTTTTTTTTTGTATATCTCTTTTTTAGCTTATTCTTCAGTTTATTACTAGGTATTTTATAGTTTTGTTCCTATTGAAAGCGGCATGTTTTCATCTATTACAGTTTTCACTTGACTGTTGCTAGTGTGCAGGAAAATAATTGATTTTTCCATATTGATCCTGTGTTGGATTGCCTTACTATATATACTCTTATTTGTTCTATTATTTTTTCAGTTAATTGTCTTGAGCTCTTGAGGGAAGTCATCTATGTCTCATATCTTAGTTTGTTGGGGTTTCCATGACAAAATACCACAGACTGGATGGCTTAAGCAACAGAAAGTTATTTTCTCATAGTTTTGGAGGCTGGAAGTCCAGGATCAAAGTGCTAGCTGGGTTGCTTTTTCTAAGGCCTCTCTCCTTGGCTTGCAGATGACTGCTCTCTCACTGCCTCTTCATGTGATCATCCTTTTGTGCACATGGACCCCTGGTGTCCCTCTGTATGTCTTAATCTCTTCTTTTTTTTCTTTTTATTATGTTTCTTTAATTAGATTAACTATAATTTCTGTTTTAAAAAGCGTGTTACAATTTTTTTGTATTAAAGTATAGTTGGCATACAATAGTATATTAGTTTCAGGTGTACAGCATAGTGATTCTTCATTTATATACCTTACTATATGATCACCACACTAAATCTAGTAACCATGTATCACCATGCAAAGTTATTATGATAACACTGACTATATTTCCCATGCTGTACACTACATACCCGTGGTATACTTATTTTATTACTGGAAGTTTGGAGCTCTAATTCCTCCTTACTTTTTTCACCCATTCCCCTACATCCCTCCCTTCTGGTGACTACCAGTTTGTGCTCTATGTCTGTGATTCCGTTTCTGTTTGTTCTTTTAGATTCTCCATGTAAGTGAAATCATACAGTATCTGTCTTTGATTTTATGTCACTTAATCTCTTCTTAAAAGGACACCAGTCAGATTGGATTTGGGCCCACCCTAGTGGCCTCATTTTAACTTAATTACCTCTTCAAAAGCCTTTTCTCCAAATACAATCATTCCCAGGCACTGGGAGTTAGGAATTTATTATATGAATTTTGGGGGGACACAATTCAGCCTATAACATCCACTTTCTTGTATTCACACCTCTAGATTTGTCTAGTTTTTTTTTATATGGCTTTATTGAAATATAATAAGACAATTATTTGCTATTCAATGAGTTTCTTATTCAATTATAGTTAGCATACAATAATATACCAGTTTCAGTTGTATAGCATAGTGATCAGAGATCCACATAACTAGCAAAGTGATCACCTCACTAAATCTAGTACCCCTCTTGCCCCTTACATATTTATTACATTATTAACCATCTTCCCTATGCTACACTCTATATCTCCATGTCTATTCTGCAACTATTCATTTGCACCTCTTAATCCCTTTGCCTTTTTTTGCTGTCCCCCAACCCCCCTCCCATCTAGTAATCTCTCGAAATATTCTCTGTATCCATGAGTTTATTTCCATTTTTGTTGCTGTTGTTGATTTTATTCTTTAGATTCCACATGTACATGCAGTCATGCAACATTTATCTTTCTCTATCCTACCCATTTCATTCAGCACAATAACCTCTAGGTCCATCAAGGCAATATCTTTTTCCATCCCCTTTTAGTCTGTATGTGTCTTTTGATCTGAAGTGAGTCTCTTGTAAGCAGCATATGTAGGGGTCTTGTTTTCTTGTCCATTCAGTCACCCTACCCTTTGGTTGGAGCACTTAATTCTTTTCCATTTGAGGTACTTATTGATAGGAATATAATTATTATTATTCTTTATTCCTATTTTTGATACATGTTTTTTTCTTCTTAAAGAAGTCTCTCCAAAATTCCTGTAATACTGGCTTGGTGTTGTTAGCTGCTTTTTGTCTGGAGGCTCTTTATCTGTCCTTTAACTTGAAAAGATAGCTTTACTGGATAAAGTATTCTTGGTTGTAGATCCTAGGTTTTCATCACATCGAATGTTTTGTGTCAAACCCTTCTGTCTTGCATAGTTTGTTTTAAGAAATCAGCTGCCAGTCTTATGGGTGCTCCCTTATAGGTAACTAACTGCTTTTCTTGTACTTTTTAAGATTCTCTCTTTGTTTTTAACCTTTGGCATTTTAACTATGATGTGTCTTGGCATGGGTCTCTTTGTGTTCCTGGTTTTTGGGACTCTCTGAGGTTCCTGGGGTTTTATATCTATTTCCTTCACCAGGTTAGGGAACTTATCCATCATTATTTCTTCAAATATATATTTATTTAACTTCTTGTTCTCCTCTTCAGATACCTCTATGACACTGATGTTTTTACCTTTAATAGGGGTCCTATAGGCTCCTTAAATTATTATTATTGTCTTGGCTTCTTTTTCTTGCCATTCTGATTGAGTTCCTGTCTTTTCTGATTGACCTTGGCTTCCCCATCCCTATATAGGTCTTTCAATCCTCTTCTTTATTCACTCTGTTTATTTAATTTAATATCTTCTCATTTCAGATATGTGTTCTTCATTTCTGACTGGTTCCCTTTTATAATTTTCATTTCCATTTTTATGTTTCTTATCTCTTTGTTGAAGTTCTCACTGAGTTCATCTACACTTCCCCTAAATTCATCGAGCATCTTTATAACCGTGTTTTGAACTCTGCATCTGTTCAATTGCTTACTCCATTATTCCTGGATCTCTATTCTGTTCTTTCATATGGTTTTGCTTCCTTGTCTTCCCATTTTGGCTGCCTTTCTGTGTCCATTTTTATGTACTAAGCAAAGCTCCTAAGTCTCCCGGTCTTTGTGAAATAGGTGTCCAGTGGCACAGTCCTGAGAGAGGTTCCGCTGTAGGCCAAGTTTAGCCACAGCCTGTGACCCTCCAGGGCCACCTGATAAGATTCAGCAAGCAATCCACAGAACTGTTTTTATATAGTTGCCTCAAGAGCCACGCCAGAAACCATGGTCAGCTGCCAACAGTGTGAGTCTAGCACTGCTCAGCAAGGGGCATCTGACTCGCCGAGGATACACTTGGATGTGGCTTGGGTGGGGCCGCAAGTAGGAGGAGGTGGAATTTCAGAAATCCTCTGGGCAGAGAAACCTCTGTTATCCAATTTTGATGACCTCTCAGCTATGGCAGTACTACGTCAGCACACTGGGAAGGCAGAGGGCTCAACAGAGGAACAATGGATACTCCTGGCACTTCTGTCTGTGATCCTAGCTCTGCCCTCAACTCCAACAAACTCAGTGTCCCCCTGTAACCCTGGTGCCCTCCCCAGCTAAACTGTGCTGGTGCTCAGAGTAAGCAGTCCATTCACCCTGAAAGTCTGCTTGTGGACATGCCCCTTTAAGAGGCGTCCGTAGCTACCAGCTGCCACTGCTATGAGCCCTGTCCCACTCAGCCGCTCCGGGACCAGGCAGCTTCATGTCCTTGTCCCATCCTAAACTCACCTCCTCCCATTGCAGGGGTATTTCTGATTTCTCCCCCTAGCTATAGGGCTTGTTCACCTAGATTCCAGGAGATTTTCCTTGCTGTTTTGCTCCATGTCTCTGTCACAACTTTGATTTGGTCGCAAGAAGGATGAATAAGCCTCTATTATCTATGCCATTTTTTTCTTTCCCCTCTTGATTTATCTAGTTTTATTACAGTGTCGAATAGTGATGATAGTAAGGTCATCCTTGTATTGTTTTTGACTTTGAAAGATAATGCTGCTGGTGTCTTTCCACTTAATATGTAGGTCTCTGTAGGTCTCTTGTAGACTAATGAAGTTCAGAAGAATCTCTGTCTCTTGTGTGAGAGGTTTTGTTGTTTTAAATCAGGAGTGGAATTAGATTTTATCAGATGATTTTTGGCATCTTTGATGTACATAGTTTTTTCTCTTTTAATTTGCTAATGATTTACATTTACAGAATTACTGATTTTGAATTTATATTTCTTTTTTATAATTATCTATACTTGATCATGGCATTTAACAATAACTTATCTAATTTATTTGATTACTAGTAATCTCTAATATTTGGTGTTGTATACTGCTAACTTCTGGCTTTGTTTTATTCCTTTTCTTAATGTTCTTTGTACAAAATCTTAAGTTGAAATTTCTGTTCATTTATTTTCAGTCTGTCTTCCATTTTGATAAAGGGTTTTTTTTTAATAAACATGAAGTAAAATTGGCTTTGTTGGTATATACAAGTTTAGCTTCTTGTAACCACCACCACCACCATCACCATCACCATCACCATCACCATCACCATCACCTCACTGCGGATACAGAACCACCCCCACCACCAAACTCCCTGATGTTATTCATTAGTTCATGCCCTTTTCTACCCCTGGCCCCTGGAAACCACTGATTTGTTCTCATCACTGTGGTTTTTGATTTGTCAGAATGTCATATAAATGGAATTATACAGAAAGTAAATTTTGAGACTGGCATCTTTTTTCTTAACCTTTTAAAATTCATCCATGTCATTGCATTATCAATAACTTATTCCTTTATTGCTGAAGTAATATTCCATTGTATAGATATGTTGCAGCTTTTTTATCCATTTACCCATTGAGGGACAGTTCGGTTGTTTACAGCTTTGGGTGATTATGAATTGAGCTGCTGCGACCATTTAATATACATGCTTTTATATGAACATGATTTTTCATTTCTCTAGAGTAAAATACCTACAAATGGGAATCCTGGACAATACTGGCAGTGGATGCTTTAACTTTATAAGTTTTATAGCTTTCAGTATACAAGTCTTACACTTCCTTGTTTAAAATTATTCCTACCTACTTTATTCTTCTTGATGCTATTGCAAGTGGAATTGTTTCTTTAATTTCCTTTAGAGATTGTTCATTGCTAGTGTATAGAAATACAACTGATTTTTATATGTTGATCTCAGAGTTCCTGTTGACATAAATTTATGGTTATTGTTTAATGCCTTAGAATGTCAAATCATATAGAAAACAAAAGAACAGTTAGGAACCACAAATATCACAATACTGGCTTTTATAATTACCTCTGTAGATATTTTTCCTGGGTTTTTTTTTTTATTTCTTCATACAGCTTCAAGTTACTCTCTAATGTCCTTTTATTTCAGCCTGCACTCTAGCATTTCTTAAAGGGCAGATATAGTAATGACGAACTCCCCCAGCCTTTGTTTATTTGAGAATGTCTTAATTACCTTCATTTTTGAAGGCTACTTTTAGCCGGGTATATTATTCTTTGTTGGCAATTTTTTCTTTCAGCACTTTAAATATATCATCCCATTGCCTTCTGACCTCCTTTGTTTCTGATGAGAAGGTCATTGTTAATCTTATCATGGATGTTTGATAGATGACAAGTTCCTTCTGTTTTGCAGCTTTCAAGATTCTCTCATTTTTGTCTGTTGACAGTTTGAATATAACGTGTCTCAGTGGATCTCTGAGTTTATCCTACTTGGAATTTGTCAGTCTTCTTAGATGTATATTTTATATATTTCATAAGATTTGGAAAGTTTTCATCCATTTACTTCATATAGTCTTCCTGTCTCTTCTCTCCTCATCTGTGGGACTCCCATATGAATATGTTGGTAAACTTGATAATTTTCCATAGATCTCTTTGCCTCTGTTCATTTTTCCTTTTTTCTTCTTTTCTCATCACACTGGATGATTTGAATTGAGCCTTTTTCACTTCACTGATGCTTTGTTCTGCCTGCTCAAAATCTGCTCTAGTGAATTTTTTATTCAAGCCATTGTACCGTTCAGCTCCAATATTTCTATTTAGTTCCTTTATGTGTTTTCTATTTTTTTGATAGAAAATTGATGTTCTCTTTTTTGTTGAGACATGGTTCTCTTTGATCACATTTAAGACAGTTAAATTATAGCCTTTATATAGTAAGTCCAATTAATTTCTGCATCTTGGACAGTTTTATCAATTTCTTTTTTCTGTAAATAAGAATACTTTTCTGTTTCATTTCATGACTCATAATTTTTGTTTAAACCTGGACATTTTGAATTTTATACTGTGGTAACTCTGGAAGTTATATTTTTCTTCCTTCCCAGAGTTTGCTGTTGTTGTTATTGTGAGCTACAGTTTTTATTGAGTGACTTGGCAAACAATTTTTTGAAAAGACGTATTCCTTGATATTTCCTTAAATGCCTAAATTAAGCAGTCTTTTATTCTTGTTAAGCATTCCCCGTGTTGTTCTAAGTATTTGATTGGATTCCAGAGTCCTAAAAATGTTGACTCTTACAGTTTTTGCCAGCTTAATGGTTGCTTCAGCAGAGAGATAGATTCTTAGAGCTCTCAACTTCGCCATGTTGGGGGCATCACACTTTCTACCTTTATATTTTTAATATGCATATTTGAACTTGTATTTTTCTTTAAATGTCTAGAGTTAATTATCATCTACATCTTTTCCTCTCTAAAAAAAGACTCGAACCTTACTCATACATATTCTCTCAGTCCTCACAATTTTGCAAGGCAGGTGGTATCTATTTCAATTTTATAGATAAAGATGGTAAGGCTTAGAGAAGTCTCTTAGGCTACACAGCTAGTGGGTCACTCCAGGATTTAAAAATAATTGTCTGATACTGAGACTCAAGGTCTTTTATCATACCACACTTCTTTCTTGAGGGAGAAAAACCACCCAGACTCACAAAATAACACTGACAGCCATTGGGGCTAGTAGAGACTGGACCTTTCTCAAACAACCGTTACTAGTAGTAATTTCTAGGGAACAATCAATGCCCCTCTTTAAAAAATTACTTAGTAAGTAAGGAGCAGGGGTTTTACTTCCTTCTTTCCCCAAGGAGGAAGGCCTGAAAAAATTTACTCATTTTCCTACAAAGAGACCCTTATGGAAGGACATGGGATATTGGATTCCTCTGATGAAATAGAATTCTAGAAAAATTTGAAGCTGGTCATTAGGAAGAAGTTTCTTCATTCTCACTTTGCTTTTCTTTCAGATTTAACAGCAGCAGCAGGATTTGACCTCATCAATAGACCTTTCTAGGCCATCTTCCCATTAAATTTTATAGGTGTTGCATGTGGATTGTAAGGAGAGTGATAAAAACTGAATGTTTGCATGTATTTGAGTATGAGATACTTGTATATGTATGTTTTGTCATTCAGAACATTCATTTCCTATAATCTTGTTCCTAATTCGGCCCAAGTAGTATTTTTGTTCCCTTTTTGTGAATGATGTGTTTGTACCATTCTTTTCCATTAATTCAGCAAACACTGAGTGCCTACTTTGCATTACCTTAGACTCCCTTAGTTTGAAATCAAACAATACATATCCCAGCCCTCCTGGTAAATTGGGGTGACAGATTTATGAATCATCTCTTCAGTACTGTATAACAAGTAACTCCAGTAGAGTCTGCACAGGTACTATGGAGAGTTGAGGAGGCATCTGAATCAGATTACAACAATGAGAGAAGGCTTCTTTAGAAAGTGAATCTAGAGCTGAATTTTGTGGGTCAGTAAAGTAACTCATGAAGTTACTGAATGGATGTTGGGTGAGTGAATCAAAATTAGATGATGCTAGGAGGACATTTGCAGCAAGAATACAAAGGTACATAGACGTGAAAGTATGTGGCATATTCAGGGACTCCTGCAGTTGAGTATAGATTAAATAAAGGGTCCACTTGTAGGAGAGTGGAGGAGCTGAGTTAAGTATCATTTTATCTTCACCTTTCTGAATGAGGGTCTCAGTTGACCTTACTTTTCCCTCTCACTGCAGTTACCCTTCCCTGGAGTCTGACGATGATGACCCTGCTTTGAAATCTCGAACCAAGAAAAAGAAGAATTCAGATGATGCTCCATGGAGTCCTAAAGGTAATGTAGTATTCTGTCCTTAAACTCTATGGGAGTGGTTGAGGGAAAAAAATAGGCTGGGATTAGGTGATGTATTTAATACAGGAAGACATGATTCAGTTACTCATTTGTTTTCATCAGCACACTTGTCGAGTGCCCACTGTGTGCCAAGTATTAGGTGCTAGGGTGAAAATGATCAATGAGACACAGAATTCATGCACTCAGTTCAGCAAAGCCAGGAGTAATGGAGCATGTTGCTTCTGATATTATATGGCTTGAAATGAAAAGAGGAAGACCTTTAACAGAGGTTAACAAGTAGTCTAAGACTTCTGAAACATTCTGCTACCATCATCCTAGCCCTTTGGTAATATTAATATCAAAGGAGGGAAATTCTGCTGACTGTTAAGCTCTACAAGGCCCAAGACTCCTTAGATTGTCAACTGTACTGGCTGAAAGGCCATCACTGAGAAAGGAAAAAAAATGATCATTGGGTTGAATGTAGAATTTAGAAAATAATAAATGCATTCATCTCATTGGCTGGGTGTTTTCACATTGGAGGATGTTATTGGTTTAGCTTTTGCTGCTTATCCAACTACCCCAAACTTAGTGCTTAGAACAACAACAGTTTGATCATCTCTCATGGTTCTCTAGGTTGACTGAACTACTTCCAGTCTAAACCAGCTTGTTTGGGCTGGAGTTCTGAAAAGATCTCCCTCAGATGTCTGGGTTCTAATTTGGCTCAAAGGGGCCTCTCCATATGAGGCACCAGGAGGCTCTCTCATCAACCAGGGGCCAGCCCAAGCTTTTTCACAAGGGTAGTAAGCAGAAAGGTGTCCAGCAGTAAGAGAGGACAAGCCCCAATGTGTAAGCACTTCTCAAGCCTCTGCTTATGTCATGTTTTCGATTGTCCCATTGGCCAAAGCAAATTACATGGCCAAACCTTGATTCCATGGGTGGAGAAATAAGATTCCATCTCCTGAAATGGGAGCTGTAAAAATCTTATGTTATAGAAGGAGATGTGAGCAAATTGAGAAGCCATTACTGCAGCAGTCTGCCACAGAGGGTGCTGGCATCTCAGTACCTGTGTCTCCCCAGAAAATAAAGGACCTGCTATCCCTTACCCAGCCTTATTTGGGCCTTTTTGATATTATTTTTTGGGGTTGGGGGAGTGAAGTGGCAGGGCAGTCCTGGAAAGTGTCTCTTACCGATTTAATCAGCAGATTTTTTTGAGGAGGTTTGTCTTCAGACGTGTTTTCTGATTTTATTTTCCCCTGTAGTTTCTGGTTTATAAGCATAATAGAAACTTGGAAAATACAGAAAATAGAGGAACGTATAAAGAAGAAACCACCCATGATTCTGCTCCCCAGAAGCAACCACTGTTGTTAATGTGTTGACATATTTCCACTTGTCTTTTTCTCTTATGCATTTTCTTTTTATGGTTGAAATCACATTATGTATACGATCACATATCCCTACTTTAAAATTATTTTTGCCCTTTAATTCAAATATATGTATATCTGGTAGCAAATCAAATATATAGAAGAGTTAGGATGAAATGCAATGATCTTCGCCTCTGCTTTTTCTACCTATAATGCCTTGCCTGAGAGGCAAGTTTTTTCTTTTTCTGGTAGTTAACCTCTAAAACTCAATATAATTAGGATTTATAACACTATTTCTTGATTATTTAACTTAATTTCTGTTTCTCCCTTTCCTCAGCTTCTGTCAGTCTCTTTTGATCACCCATGTTTCTAGGATACGTGGACATTTAGTGCTGCTAATTTTCTTCCTCTAACCTTCTAATGAAGCGCACTTTTTCTTTTACATTGTGCAAGGCTGTTACTATTGCGTAGTCTTGTGATTAATTACTCACATCACTAAAGTTGACTGTAAAAGTTGAAAATTGATAAATATATCTGGCTTTTAAAGTACAGATAACATATCTCTATGCCATTGTTTATAAATAATATATTTAGTGGTTACAAAATATTCTGCTCTATGGATAACTTAATTTGCCTGACTTATTCCTTTGATGTGGGCATTTTGCCTAGTCCCAGGTTTAGTCACACTTAGTGATAACATTTGGGGTGAACATCTTTTTATATGTTTGTATCTCTGATTCTTTACTTAGGGTAGATACTCCATGAAACTCTAGAAGGGCCAAAGTATAGTGACACTGTAAACCTTGAAATATAGGTATGCAGGTGAAAAGTCTTTTTCCAAACTCCTGTTCCACAGCCTTCCCAACTTCCCACTAGCATCAGCCACTGTTATCAGTTTCATGTTTATTCTTTCAGAGGTAAGTTTTATACATGTGTAAAAAATACATAATATACATTTTTCTTTTTCACTATTTTTTTTACTCAATTGGAAGCATACTTTATACACTATTATGTTACTTTTCCCACTTAACAGTTACATCTTAGACTTGTTACACTCCCATAAGCAAATGCATGAGTATCTATTTCCCTACACCCTTGCCAAATACAATTTGTTAATATGAATGTTTAAAAAAGCTCTTTATATGTTATTGCCAAATTGCTTTTTAGAAAGTTGTACTTAGTTTACACTCTCACCAGCCATGTGTGAGAGTACTTGTTTATGATCCTTACAGGCCATTAAGCATATAGCATTTAGGAGCAGTGTTCCATGTGGGAGTAATAGAAAACTGACATCCTTAGTGCTTGTCCCCTCAAGAGTCACAAGATAGCTGCTTTACTTGCAGCAGAGGCTCTGAGTTACAGTCAGGAGGAAGAGGAAAAGGAAAAAGGAATAGGCCTGCTGATCACCCCTCACCCCAAGGAGATTTAAAGTTCCACTTTTGAATATTATCTTTGGCTAAAATTATGTCACATGGCCAAGATTATCTGCCAAGAGGCTAGGAAATGTAGTTTTTAGCTAGTACATTGCTGTCCCACAAAGTCCATGTTGTTTGCTAGTTAGCAAAAAGGGAAAGTGGATACTGGTTGAGAACAAGCAGTCTCCCCCATGATAATTATTGAACTTTGGTAATTCACAAGCAAACAACAGTATCTTACTAATTTAATTTCATTTCTTTTGAGTTAACATTTCCTACATGTTATATTAACATAGAATTTCTTCTTTTGTAAATTTTATTTCTGACCTTTACCCATTTATCCATGTAGTTTCTTCAGCTTTTCAAGTT